>OZ017740.1:57823633-58058633 GCA_963969285.1 Odontomyia ornata | reverse complement strand
TTCAATAAAGAAACCAGGAAAAGGGGAAAGGATCTACTCATCATCGACAATGTGCCAACTCATCCGCCAGTTGAGCTTCTTGAGAGTGAGAATGGCGAGTTTAAATGCCTATTCCTCCCACCTCATGTTACTAGTCTACTGCAGCCTATGGATCAGGGCGTGATTGGGTGCACCAAATGACACTACCGACGCCAGTTGCTCCAAAAATTGTTAATTGCTGAAGAGAACAACGAAGAAATAGTTTTGCATTCATTTACAAAAATATGGTGAAAATTGTTTCACTTAAACGAGCTTGGAATAAAATAAACGGCACATCAACAAAGGAACAACTGGAAGCCGAAAACCAAAGTAAACACTAACAACAGCAAACAACAGCTGCCGTCGATGAACAGGAACACGTTCTGTCCATGGTAGGATTTGTTGACATTGCCAAGGAAATGACGGACTATTAAGAATCCGATGTTGATGATGTGAGGAAGTTGCTTCAATGTAATAAAGACGACCAAGGATTTCCTATTATGATAGATGATGAAATTGCAGAAGTTGTCATTAACGAACGGTAAGATGATACCGATGACAACGATGAAACCGGGGAAGAAACTAAGGATGAAAATGTTCCCACGCACGGAGAAGCGTTTATTTATTTTGAAAACGCCTTAAAGTGGATGGAGCTGGTACCGGAATGTGATACAGTACAACTTTAAGCCATCAAGCGCCTGCGGGACCTCGCCGCTCGGAAACGTTCTACTACGTCAAGGCAACGTACTCTCCACAAAATGTTCAAAAAATAAAATCTTGTGACAACAGTATATTTTCAAGAGAATTACATATTAAGGTATGTATGTAACGCTTATCATTTAACATTTTGTGTAGTGTAGCGCTCATAATATATTCTATACGTTGTTTGCAGTGTAGGTACACTAGAGTAATTAATTACAATCCAACAGTACCGAAAACATGGTCTTTTTCTTTAAAATATACCCTTTTTTATCCGAACTTTTGATTATCCGAATGGGGTCCGGTCCCAATTGATTCGGATAATTGGAGTTCTACTGCATAGTTTATATATATATATATATATATATATATATATATATATGTATATATATGTATATATATATATATATATATTTACATATATGTATATATATAAAATATATATATATATATATATATATATATATATATATATATATATCTATATATATATATAAATAAATATATATATATATACATATATATATATATATATATATATATATATATATATATATATATATATATGTATGTATATACATATGCATATATATATATATACATATATATATATATATATATATATATATATATATATATATATATATATATATATATATATATATATATATATATACGAGTATATATATATATATATATATATATATATATATATATATATATATATATATATATATATATATATATATATATATATATATATATACATATATATATATATATATATATATATATATATATATATATATATATATATTGTTAATATATAGCAAATTTATCTAAATAATTTTGCCCCCTACTCAAAATAACTTTATTTCTTACGGCACTGATGCACCAATATTATGAACATGTTTTACTAACACTAAAAAAATTCTACAACGCGTGAAGGGGAATACTGGGCTTCCTGTAGTACCTATTCCTAGTCGCAAATACGAGAACTTGCACATTTTTCATTGTAGAAATTATCATCATCTATTTTCGTAGCCAAAAATCGTTTTAAATTAACAACTTGATCGTGAAGCTTCGAATCATCGATGTCAATGTCCTTTTCCAGCAAGTATTTGACAGATTCTTCAACATCTTTGTACTGCAAAATTTTTTCTCTCTTCAAGTTCAACCATTTAAATACTTCGAATTCGGAGAAACTCTTTGTCCAAATTTTGAAATATAGTTTCATAATAAACAATCTCGATTCGCGCTAGAAAATCATTGCACATCTGATATTTTCCATCATTTCTAAGTTTTGCCAAAATTGATTGAACCATCAAAGGGACAAAATTTGATTGACTCCTTTCGGACAATATTTCAAAAAGATCTTCAAATATCGAATCGATTTTCAGAATGCTGTTTTTTCCTTTCGAGCAACAGCATTTTCGTTTGTAAAAGAGACATGAGAGAATGAACGAAGATCGTGCAGAAAAAAAATTTCTATCATGACTGGAGGTTTTGCGACAAAAAATACGATTTCAACGCTTTGAACATTCTAAGAATTCGCTCATCTGCTGGAAAAACACTCAACCAACGCGTTCAACTGTGACTTAACAGTTCAAGATATTCACTTTCAACTAATTCTTAAAATGATTTCAAATCTTCGGTTCTGACAGTGTAAATAGAGAAATATTCGAATATTTTGAACACAACTCAATCGATGTCAAACAAGCCGAAGCGGTCTAGTGCGCGGTGAACTGCGTTGTGAACAATATGGGAAGAGCAACCTATCCCCACTAAATGAGGCTTATTCAAGTTTTCTTTCAACGAGTAAAAAATATTCTTCGTTTCTCCGCGCTTCACACCTCCGAAATTTGTGTTGGTATTATCAGCGACAAAAGCATTGAACTTCACAGTCAACTCATTATCATCAAGAGTTTTTTCAATGTAGGATACAACTGTTTCAGCTTTTTCGTTTGGAAGGTTTTGAGCATGTAACAATCTAACTCTGAGTCCTTCCTTCTTATCAAGATATTGCATTGTGATGGGAAAATTTTTTAAATTTTTGTGATTACTCCCATCTGTACCAATTCCTATAAATGGTACATCAATCACTTCTTGTTTTATCAATTGAACAGAATAAGGAGAAAGGATGCCATTTATAATTGCTTCGGTTTTTGTTCGCGAACTTGATCTTTTGATGCAACTTCTGAATCCGCAAATGTTCTGAGAAGAGGTGCCGTACAATCCATCTGCCGATAGGACATCTGATGTGTGACTGTGTGGAATGCAAGAGCCCCCTCAGCGATCGCAATTTTTGTCGCAAGTGGAGCAGTTTTCATCACAATATGTTGGTCAATTGAATATGAAGTCGAAGCAGCGTGAATGGCCGACTTATGTTTGTCAGAGTTCAGATGAGTGTCTAATGCACCTTTACCTAAACAAATTTATAGTATAAAAACCTTCATTCTTGTATAAAAATTTTATAAACATCGTCGTAAAAAGTCTTTTTGAAAATAGCTGATATTGAGAAAATACATACCCATATAGGCAACCGAAACACTACTTCTACATATTTTGCTTTTCGCTAATGTAGGTGTCTCAGCTTTGCTGAAGCATGGGTATTTTTTTTAAGATCTTCAGTAAAATTGCATTTGCGTTTCGGCATCTTGCAATTCGAGGTTAGCAGCCGTACGTCACCAAAACCGGCTCCCGCAGCACATCAAAATACGTATGAACTGTAAATTTATGGTCGACCTACATGAGCACTCGTGCGCGCCACACTTGATAACTAGGTTGCACGTTTACGTGAGGTCACGTGCTTACGCTTTTGATTTTGGATCGTTCACGCGGCGTAAACAACCGAACGAACTGAGATGACCATTGACAATGGAGATCGAGCGACCTTTGGCTAAAAACAAGCCTGCTATAACGTGCTGAAGGCATATGACCGGAGCCTACGTCATACAAGTCAGCCAGACCAACTTTACACATTTAGTAGTCAGCCTACATGTGTGGCTTGATCACTTTAGTTGGGTTTTGTCTATGACCAAATAAAATGACGATTTCAAAGTCTGCGAAAGATTAAAAATATATTTGAGTTTCACGTTCGTGAAAAAAGGTCATTTGTAGGGGGGGAAAGGACGCTCCTCCGAATAGTCGAAAAAATGGACATGTCCTTGCAAAAAAGGACGTCTGGTCACCCTATTAAACATGAAATCAAAACAAGTGGCAACAATGCACAAATCTTACCAAAGTGGAAATGCATCAGATTTTACGCGTCAAATGAAAGTAAACAGTGGTAACACTTACTTCGCTTCTTTTATATTTCGCACAAGAACCTTAACTGTTGGTGACAAATTTATGCTGTTCGCGTGCTTTACTTCACCAAATGTGGTTTTAAGTACATTTGTTCTAATCAATATTAAAAATAAAGACGTAAAAGAATATAGTTTCACTGTGGGAAAGCAAACATCGCCTGATACTCGGAAAATTATAATAGACTTAAAAGAAAAAGGTAAATCCTTGCGTGAAATTGGCGAAATCGTTGGCAGAAACCATCGCACAGTAAAAAATAAAATATTGATAAGTATGCCAAACATCATTTCGTTGAAGCTTTACCGAGATCTGGATGCCCAAAGCGGCTTAGTGGTACTGAAGTTAGAGCTGTAGTAAAAGAAGTAAGGGCATATCCAGCCTCAAGTGCAGTTAAATTGTCGGAAGACATAATGCAGGCATCAGGCAAACCAGTAAGTGCGAGTACAGTCAGGAGAGCGCTTCATAAAAATGGTCTACATGGAAGAATACCACGGAAAAAGCCATACATATCCAAGGCGAATCAGATCAAGCGTATGGACTTCGCTAAAAAATAGAAAAACGAGGCTCCATCTTTTCGGGAAAGCGTATTATATACCGATAAGAGCAAATTCGAAATTTTCCGGCGCGGAAAGGCTCCCAAAAATATGGCGTGCTAAGAATGAAGCCTTCAAAGGAAAGTGTGTTACCAACACTGTTAAGCACGTTGGCGGTTCAGTTATGGTATGGGGTGTGTGGCGGCAACTGGTGTTGGTAATCTTGTTTTTGTTGACTCAACAAGGGACACAATGGATTATTTCGCCATTTTGAGGGACAATGTTGCCCCTAGCGTCGAAAAATCAGGCTTGTCTGGTAATTGGATCTTTCAACAGGACAACGATCCAAAGCATACGTCCGAAATTGTGAAATAGTGGCTACTGTACCGGACTCCTAAGACACTTGATCACCGCCGCAGTCCCCAGATCTTAGCCCGATCGAGCATCTGTGGGAACACCTTGACAGAAAAGTGAGACAAAGGATCATTTCAAGTAAAGCCGACTTAAAGAAGGTAAAAGGAAGAATGGAGCCAAATCTCTCCCGATATTACAAAAAAAGTTGTCGCGTCGATGCCCAGAAGACTAAATGAGGTGCTTAAGTCCAAAGGAAAACAAAGGAAATATTGAAAAATTAAAAAAAATCGACTTTTTCTATTAAAGTTCTGTTATGTTTTGTTTGCTGTTTACTTTTTTTTGACGCGTGAAATTGGGTCTTTTTTGGTTAAATTGAATTTATCTTTGTTGTGTATTGCCTTTGTTTAATGTTTATGTTGTGTTCAGTTCTTATTAAATAAGTCTTTGGTTCCTTATACACATTTTTGATTTAGTGTTAATTACCTTCTTTTAATAAAATTCTTAATACAAGTATCTAAGGTGTTTACTTTCTTTGGACGCTCACTGTATATATACGTATATATATATATATATATATATATATATATATATATATATATATATATATATACATATATCTATACATATATATATATATATATATATATATATATATATATATATATATATATATATATATATATATACATATCTATATCCATACATATATATATATTGTCGCGTGTTTTCAGTTCGTGGCCAATAATAATTTTAATGTTCCGGGAAAGTGAAAACGCAATGTCTTTTAATTTAAGTTAAAAGAGTTTATTTAATTAAATAAAATGCACAATGAGCAATTTAACAATTTCACTATTTTTAATTTTCACTATTAAAAAAATCTAACACTTGTCCATAAATTTCTTATCGCAATTGTCTTCTAAATCACTTCACTATTACGAAGCACACTATCGCAGTTCTTATCGCGGTCGAATGAATGATCGTCCCCCCATTCATTCAGCTCGCCTTTATATAGGGTCTGTAGTCATTCAACCCAGTTCTCGTACATTGGCGAGTTCGCGGGAACATTCGAGCGACTGCAAATGAATGGAGCAGTGACTCACTTTCAGATGTTGATCATGCTTGTTGGGTTCTCGTGGTTTCGAGTAAATTCGTGTTCTTCATTGTTGTGGAAACAATTGCGACAGTAGCTCGCAGAATTATTTGTACATGTAACACTGCCCCCACCTCAGTTCTTTTCGCCCCGAAAAGATGTGTCGCCAGTTGTAGTCGATTCTCCCTGGATGTAATATGGGGCAAGACGGTCCAGATGCACGATTTTCATTTTGGCTCTCGGTTTACGGTGTTCCTGTATGCGATATACGACGTCGTTGATTCGCTTTGTGACTCGGGATGGTCCCTCCCAGTTATGTTGCAACTTTGGAGACCTACCCTTTCGCCGTTGTGGGTTATATAGCCACACTAAGTCATCTTGCTGGAAGCCAGTAGAATTAGCCTTTAGATCATACCTGGTCTTCATGCGGTCAGTATCCGATTCGAGGTGTTTTCGCACTGTCCGATGTATCTGGTTCAACCGTTGTCTTAGATCACTTGCGTACTCCGAGATCGTTTGGGGTTTCTCAGTGGTGTTCCGAACTTTATATCGGCTGGCAGACGAATAGTCTTTCCAAAAATGACTTTGGCTGGAGCTTGGCCCGTCGATGCATGTTCGGCAGCTCTGTACGCCATCAAAAATAGTGGGATATGTCGGTCCCAGTCCCTTTGGTTCTCGTCAACCATCTTGGCAAGGTGTTTATTGAGCGTGCCGTTGAAACGTTTGACCATTCCATCGGATTGGGGATGCAGCGGTGTTGTCCTCGTTTTCCGTATTCTGAGCAGCTCGCACATTTCGCCAAAAACTAGTTACTCAAAGTTTCGGCCTTGATCCGAATGTAGTTCGCAAGGCACGCCGTACCTACTGACCCAATTTAACACTAGCTGTTCGGCTACAGTAGTTGCTTCCTGGTTGGGAATGGGGTAGACCTCGGGCCACTTGCTGAAATAATCAGCTACAACCAGCGTGTATCGATTTCCCCATTCAGATTCAGGAAAGGGCCCAGCGATGTCAACAGCAATCCTTTCAAACAGTACCCCCACGTTATAGGTTTGCATTTGTCCTCTCAGTCGTTGCTTTGGACCTTTGACGGAAGCGCAAAATGTGCATCTGCGACACCATTCCTCTACGTATTCTTGAGTGTGGAGCCAGTAGAATCTTTCCCGCAATTTCGCTAAGGTTTTGTTAACACCAAGATGGCCTCCCGAGGATCCTTCATGCATTTACTTTACCACATCGTGGATTCGGCTTTTGGGTAGTATAGTTTGCATCCTATAGGAGCTGCCATCCACCGTTTCCCATTTCCGCTTGAGTACACCACCCTCCACCTGAAGGGAGTTCCATTGTTCCCAATAGCTTTTTAGGGTTGCGCCATGCATTGAAACGTCCTTCCACTCAGGTCGCCCAGTCGTCTCCTTCCATACTAGCAATGGTCCGATGTCTTCATCGGCTAACTGGGCATTTCGAATCTCCTCCGATGACCAACCTTCATCTAATTCAGCCGTTATCAGTCGCAGATCAACGGGCGGCTCTTTTTCCTCAATCCGCCGGCAATGCTTGCAGTTAGCTGGACATGGATGACGAGATACGGCGTCAGCATTTCCATGAACTCTGCCCTTGTGAAGTAGTTGGGGCCTCACTAGGTCTGGTCGGATCGTCGATCGGGTTGCACTAGTGTCGTTTGTTATGGTGCAATGTTCTTCATCAGCTTGACCAGGAAGGCATCTGTCTGCTTCTCCATGATGTTGCCTTGGCACGGTGCTGAGGATGTCGATACTCCTAGCCAACGTTCGCCCCACGAAGTTGGCCCTTGCAGTTTGATGGGCCTCCATTCTAGGCTCCTGACACGGTCTGAATCTCCACCACCCTGGACAATAGCTCCGTCTTCTTCCCTTCTTGCAGTCTCTTTGCAGGTGCCCTTTTTCCCCGCAATCCCAGCATCTAGGCGCACCATTCACCTGCAGCTCTCGCTCAATTCCCACGCGCTCACACCTGCAATTATCTGCCACTACCTCGCGAACCCGGGCAGTGGTACGGGTCGCATTTTTGGCTGCCTCAAAATTTAAACTTTAAGCCAATGCATCCTTGACTGTTTGCTTTTGAGCTAATCGCACGGCTTGTTGCAATTCCTTGTCCTTTAAGGCGCTGATGAATGCTTCTGCTGCTACGTCATCTCGATGTTCTGAGTCGTACGATGGGTAAGCCAAAAGTGCCAGTCGCTCAATGTCTTGTGCTAGCTGCTGCAAGGTTTCGCCAGACTTCTGCATCCGGTGCCGTAGCTGTGACCGGTAAATCTGCTTCAGATGATCGTCTCCATAACGCATGTCCAGTGCATTCAGTATAGCAGCCGGGTTTGAATGCAGCTCAACGGGGATAGTCTGCAAAAACTCGGCAGCTGGGCCTCTTAGAGCAAGAATCAATGCAGTTGCTCGTTCCTGCTCATTCCAGTGATTTATCCTAGCGGCTGCTTCAAACTGGATTTTGTAAATACTCCAGACCGTTTGCCCGTCGAATATTGGTGCTTGCACATTTCTGGATGTGCTTTGCGCTGCGGTTATAAGCGAGGCTGGTGAGGAGGCTACTACTGCCTTCGCTGCTTCCAATTCTTTTTTCACTTTTTCCATCTCATGGTTCATTCTTTCTTCGACTTGGCTGACCTTTTCCTCGACCTGGTAAACCTTTTCCTCGACCTGGCCAACCTTTTCCTCGACGCCTCTAATTTGTTTGTTCAGATGACCGAGCTCCGCTTTTATTTCGGTTGACTGTTTCTCCAGCTTCTGTGTGATGTCTGGCTTCATGTCTGCCTTGATTTCGATCGCTTGTTGGTCCAGCTTCGCTGATTGTTCATTTAGCTGCGCTGATTGTTCATTTAGCTTCGCAGTTAAATTGGATGACTGTTGTCGCTGCTCTTGCTGCATCAGCATCAACATTTGAATCAGCGCATTTTCTGGTTCTTTTGGTTTGGGCGTTTTTGCGTCTCCCTTAAGCTCCGCCATGGTAAATTCATTTAGTTTGAAATGTCAGCTATTATTATTTATTTTTTATTTTTATTATTTCGGCTTTTATTTATTTTTCAACCAGTTTCCGCGTTAGATTTCACTATTGTGAATTTTTTTTTTGTTTAAACGTTTTTCACTTTCAAAATTTTAATCTCACTTCTCGACACCATTGTCGCGTGTTTTCAGTTCGCGGCCAATAATAATTTTAATGTTCCGGGAAAGTGAAAACGCAATGTCTTCCATTCAGCTCGCCTTTATATAGGGTCTGTAGTCATTCAACCCAGTTCTCGTACATTGGCGAGTTCGTGGGAACATTCGAGCGACTGCAAATGAATGGAGCAGTGACTCACTTTCAGATGTTGTTCATGCTTGTTGGGTTCTCGTGGTTTCGAGTAAATTCGTGTTCTTCATTGTTTTGAAAACAATTGCGACAGTAGCTCGCAGAATTATTTGTACATGTAACAATATATACATATACGTATATACGAGTATATACATATATATATATATATATATATATATATATATATATATATATATATATATATATATATATATATATATATATATATATATATATCTATATATATATATATATATATATATATATATATATATATATATATATATATATATATATATATATATATATATTCAATAATTTTGTTTATTTGATATCCGCAGGCCAATATATATATATATATATATATATATATATATATATATATATATATATATATATATACCAAAGTATAGCTCCGATTGGCATGAAATTTGGTACAAAGGCTCACTAATATACGTGATGTAGATCACAATAAAAAATCCAAAGTCGGTAAGGTAGAAACAAAATGGCGGCCACTCAAAGGTCGAAAAAGGTACAAAATTTTGTTGTTATAGTTTTGATCAAAGCTTTCAACCAATTTTAATGAAATTCGGTATTTGATAGAAACTATAAGTATCTAAAGAGTTATGTAAAAAAAAACTCGAGGGCAGGTCGCCAAAAACAAAATGGCGGCCAGTTGAAGCTCAAAACTTCAAAGTCTTCTAAAAGTCGCAATTTTGATCCCATGTATATGAAACTTGATTTTGAGATAGAAATCAATAAGATCTAGAGATCACTTTAGTGATCATGCATGTGCAACTTTCAAAATGGCGGTGATTAAAATATGCGACTTTTTCAGGTTTTCATGCCCCCCAGCGGTCACATTTTCCAACGGATTTTGATGAAACTGTGTAGCTGAAAAAATAGAAAATCATAAAATTCCTTTTTAAAGCGCTATTTATTCTTAATTTTCGAGGAAAAGTTATCCTCTTCATCAGTGGCGGTATTTTGAAGCTCCTCTTACAATCAGCCGAATATTTAAACCTTTCAAATTTAATGGTAATAAACATAGATATCCTTAAGTACTACAACGAAAAATAACAAACAATTATAATGCAATTAAGAGTATAAAATTAACAAAGAGCTTAAATGTAAATTTACGACCGGGAATCACAAAAAGTTGTAAAGTAATTACGGGT
This sequence comes from Odontomyia ornata, assembly GCA_963969285.1. Lineage (NCBI taxonomy): Eukaryota > Metazoa > Arthropoda > Insecta > Diptera > Stratiomyidae > Odontomyia > Odontomyia ornata. The sequence continues at coordinate 58,048,113 of OZ017740.1, read as the reverse complement.
TAGCTATGGCAAGTAAAATAATAGTGGAGAAATAATTACAAAAAAAATTAGTTAATTGATGATTTTAATTAGGTCACTGCATCCATTCCCTAGATCCGTATTTAAACGTTGTTTACTGGGGACTCTCGAGATCCATAAGGATTCGCAAGCATCCAACTTTTTCCAGTCCCGGACTTCCTGTACTATGTCTAGATTAGCCCATTGGATAGTATGAGATTCCTCAATAATATGTCAACAAAAACAAAAAGCAGGATGCAAAAAACTTCAAATCAAAAGTGGCGGATCATATAGTCCTTGAAAAATATGACATCGCTGCGGACAACGTGAGCATGCTGAAAATGATTACAAACGGGTGGAAGCTTGATGTAGCGGAAAGTTTGGAGATATTCAATCGAAAGACGCAGGACATTTGGAACGGTGACTCAGGTAACGAATACACCTGGCTATTCAAGCTTACAAAATAATGAATGTACTTAAGTTGTAATAAGGAAAAAGTAAGTTTTTGAATGGTAAAAGGATCAGGTAATTAGAGATTAAGTAAAAGAACTTTGAGCGATAAGCGACATGTAAGGTGTAATTAGAGATTCAATTTAATAGTTTAAAGAGTTTAGGATAAATATTAGGACACTTGTAGTTTAGGGAATAGTAGTACTGAGGAAGTTCTCAAGTAGAGAACGAAACAATTGTATACGGAATTAAAATAAACAAGTTGGGTAGACAGACCTACGCTCATGTCAGAAGGGTTTTGTACTCAACTTACAAAATGCAATCATCAGCAACGAATAAAATCAAGAAACATGTCAAAGAGATTTGCTCGTTTAAAAGAAAATCCATTATTTTTCCATTTTCAACTAACAAAAATCACTCAAACTATGAAATCCCAAAAGCATATATGTCATCGATCTTATCTGAAAATTTTAAGAAGATCAAATCAAAACTGCAGTGTCTGGTTCGATGGAAAGTCCATAAAATACCAAAATCGTGTATTGTTGTTGTAGTAATTGGAGAAATTTCAAATGGATATTACTTGCGTGAATATAATATGGATTTCAACAAACTTACAGAGTATAAGGACCTTGTGTAAGGTTGGGTTTAAAAGCATACGATTTTATTGGAGAAAATGTGAAATTCGAAAATCATACTATTATTAACAAAGTTTTGACTTCTGAGGTATTTGCTATTGTTGTACTCATAAATATCACACTTGATAATTTTTTCAGATTTTTGAGATCACAGGTGTCCAATCGCGAGGGAGAAACACATTTATCGTAATCTCAATGAAGCAAAAACTGTCAGTTTAAGAACTGTTTTGAAAAGCTCTCATAAAGACTTTTCATTTGATACTCATTTCGGCTACCTTCGAGGTATGGCCCGAGCTCGGGCCATACCAATCAATTTAAAGACTATTTACAAGACTCACGAAGTTCCAAGTGATGTATTGCTTCGCATATATTAGTTATGCAATCGGTAATGAATAACTGATTGACTCGTAATAGTGATACGTATGGAAATGCAACATACATGAACGCAAACGCAGAACACGTTTGGAAACAAATCGCTATTAGTTTAAAATGTAGCGTTCAAACTAATGAAAATGGAAAGGTAAAAAAAATGAAATTAAAAGGGTATCCTTGGCTGAATAGTGAACGAGACTTCCTTCTCAGCGCCGCACTGCGTCACAACATAACCGTCCTTCCAATTAAACAAATAGCCAAACTTTGATGGACCAACATACGAACCTCGATTTCATTTTCATCTTCATCGCAGACAAATTTGGGCGATAAACATGTTATATTGTCGGCACAAAGAAACCATTCTGGAACACTGGGGCCGTTGCATTGATATCTGGCATCGATACAGTTTCCATCTTTATATCAAAATTCATCCTCACGACCAAACACCCGTGCGAAAAGCTTGCGACGCCGGAGAATCGCTAAATGACAAGAATATTTATCAAAATATGATATATTTACGAGATTCTCGGGCTGATCGCCCGACACATCCCTTCACGCACACAACTACGGCAGACAAAATCACTTTGAAATAACTCACGTCGAACGTGAACATACGCGCACGGAGTCACAAGCATCAAAATAACTGACACTTCAATCAAAACAATCGGTAAGGCTGTTATTCATAATGCAGTACTGTGCGTGAAAGGAAGATGGCCACCAAGTAAAAAAACTGGGTTTGCGCACGAGATAAACGCTGCAAGGTTGAGCAGCCGTGATGAATGTTGTGGCCTTGAACTTGGGTTCTTCAACTCAAGTCAGAGAGCCGTTGGGCCAAGTCGATAAAAGAGCCAGCGACGATGGAAACTGTCTCTCTTTTACGGATACTTGGCCAACGAAGAACATCTTGCGGATTGTCACGGGAACAATTTTCCCCTTGTTGTTTTTTTCTTCTTTCTCAGCGGTTATTGAAATACCACCCGAGCCAAGGTTAATATTAAAAATAAAAATGTTAAAATAATAAAATAAAAATGTTAAAATAATAAAATAAAAATGTTAATATAATAAAATAAAAATATTAAAAGATTAAAATAAAAATGTAAAGTAAAAAAATAGGCAAAAAAATGAAATGTGAAAAGATTTAAGTAAAAATGTTACGTACAAATAGGGAAAAACGAAATGTTGAAATAATAAAATAAAAATGTTAAAGATTAGAATATAAATTTAAAGTAAAAGGAAAATATAGGCAAAAAAACGAACTGTTAAAAGATTAAAATGAAAATGTAAAGTAAAAATAGGCAAAAACGAAATGTTGAAAGATTAAAATAAAAATGCTAAGTAAAAATAGGCAAAAACAAAAAGAAAAGAAAGTCCGGATACCATCACGGGGGCAGTGTTGAGTCAAGAGGATGCAGAGGGGGAGAAGGTAGTCTGCTACCTCTGCCGTAGCTTGACAAAGGCAGAGAAGAAGTATGCTTAGCGGTGTTGTGGGCAGTAGAAAAACTGCGCCCATATCTAGAAGGAACACAGTTCAGTGTGATCACGGATCACCATTCGTTGGTCTGGTTAAACAACCCGAAAGATCCAAACGAACGGTTGGCGAGATGGGCTGTTCGACTCCAACAGTTTGACTTCGACGTCCTGCATAGCAAGGGCAAAGAGTATCTCGTACCAGATGCCTTATCACGGTCAGTCGTCGAGGTCGACGTCGTCCTGGCAGAGATGAACAGTGGAGATAAGTGGCTGGAAAGGATGATTTCAGACGTGGGGAGAGAGCCACAAAACTTTCCGGACTGGAGGGTGGAAAACGGGCAACTGTTGAAGCACCTCACGGGCAGGTACCCAGAATTAAGTGGCAATATCTGGAAACGAGTTTTACCCAAGGGAGAGCGGGGAAAGTACTCCGACAGTGTCACGACGATACAAAGGCGGGTCATATGGGAGCTGGCAGGACATACGATCGTGTGCTGCAAAGGTACTTTTGGCCCAAAATGAGAGCCGATATCAAACGATATGTCGCAAGATGCCAGATCTGTCAGTCGACTAAAGTGGAACGAAGACGTCCGTATGGCCCAATGGTATCTAGGGAAGGCCAGGCGAAGGAGCCGTGGACGATAATATCCGTTGATCTGATAGGTCCTTTACCTCGTTCAACCCTAGGGAATTGCTACGTATTAACCGTCGCGGACTACTTCAGCAAGTTTCCGCTTATCTTCCCACTCCATCAAGCACACAGAAAAGCAATCGCACGGATATTGGAGGAACAAGTATTTTTATTACTTGGAGTACCAGCGGTAGTAATCTGCGACAACGGAGTACATTTCCGGTCTAAAGAGTTGCAGAGATTGGTCACCACGTATGGTGCCAAGATTCAGTATACGGATTATTATCATCCCCAAGCTAATCTCGCAGAACGGGTGAGCCAAACTATCAAAAGAATGCTGAGATCGTACGTAGGGGATAACCATAAGTTATGGGATAAGGAAATATCAAAGATCGGGTGTGCTCTGCGAACATATACTCGCGAAACAATGGAGGTGACCCCGTACGCATGAGCAAGGCGGTGGAGCAAAGCTCACAAAGATACAACCTTCGGAAGCGGACTCCACCATTCCAGGTGAACAATATGGTTTGCAGACGAAACTTCGCTCAGTCGGATGCCGCGAACTATTTTTTCGCGAAGCTAGCGCCGGAATATTTAGGACCTTTCAGAATCCAAAGGAAGGAGTCAGCGTCTACCTATTGGTTCGTTACTCGAGAAGGAGATGAAGCGGGTCTATGGCACGCTAAGGATCTGAAACCTTACGTAGCATAGCGCGTCTAAATTGGGCTCTTATCTTATTGCGACGGAATAGTATAAGTTCGGGGTGGTAGTAAGTTACCCAGATAAGATTAAATTAAGAATTAAATGGACATCACAAGAAAAGACATGGAAAAGAAAATGAAAGAGTTATGAAGAGGGATCGACGGTAAACTACTTAAGTCCTCCTGAAGTTGCGTTTTTTTTGTGTCCTGGCGGTACGGTTCACAGCTGTTTTGGTTGTACGCCTCCAGTTGTTTCGTCGGTTGCTAAAAGAGAGTAGAATCGGATTATTGCACCTGTGTTTTCTCGTGATCGGGAGGTCGAACAGGGTAATTGGGGCGACTTGGATGGGAATCTTCCTTCAATTGACTCAGGGTTTAGAGATAGGCTGAATTAGTGGAGTAAAATGTCAGAGGTTTTTAGAGTAAATTTTCGTGGTAGAAGTTAATACCCTAACAAAGAAAAAAATAGGTAATTACCAGATTTTTGAGGATATTTCTCTTTCCATATTTTTCCTCTTTCTTTATTATATTTCTGACGAGCCACTTCCATCACGACTTCCGAATTCCCTTGTCGTAGATGATGGGGCTAAAATCAGGAGGTTGAGAATAGATTAGCTTTGGATTCAAGTCAGTTACATGCATTGAAATATGAAATAGTAGAATAAGCGTGTAGTGAAGTTGTTAGGGGTAGGAATAATAGCTTAAACTATGATGAGTCGCGTAGCATGGTGGTGGGTATTAGCAGGTAAGCAAACACGGGTTTCAGAGAGTTAGAAAGTAGTCAGAAACTAGTTAAATAGGATTTATAATACAAAAAGGTCAAGTGGAACAATTTCCTTTTTCCCCTCCTAGAAAAGGGTATTGAGTTTAGTAGCAGATAGGTTTTTTAGTGGTATTTCCTATAGTTGGTTGCTATTTTCAGTAGCCTCAATCATTTTCTTTGCGTAGAACTGCGAGGCATACACCGACCCTATGCATATTGTCGGTAGGGTGACTGACCCGACTCGCAACACCACGCTGTGCGGTCGGCGCGTGTAGTATTTGAATATAAGGGTTGTTAAGTAATACTCGTAGTGATGCGCGAAAACACCCCAGAACTCGGGAATTCATTGGTTGCTTGCTAAGATATACTGTTAGAATGGTTGGAAGGATAACGTAGCACATAGTGAACCCTTGTTTCTCTAGCAGCTAGGCATACCACCTTTACAATTTTATAGCGACAAACGAAAGTAGGCACTGAACTCTTGTTGCGAGGCATCAGAGATTGTGCTGAGTCAACTGGACCACCATAAACTATAGTACACTTTTAATATATTGTAACAATACAAATTACTGGATCGAATGCACGATAATCTTCTATCAGCTCCACATTGAAGTCAATACGTACTGTATCGTCATCAAAAAGCCGATGTGAGATTTTGTACGGTCTTGAATACCACTGGACAATTTCCTGATATGGATCGTCATCGCTTTGAAAACCATTTTCCACTTCATACAAGTTCTTGATTCTGGCGATCTCGCAACTTTCTACTGAACCTGAATCGATTGACCCTGCGCACGATATCAGAACAAAATCTCCAAGTTTTAATGTTAACGCCACGTAAATGCACTTCTTATAGAAATAGCAATTTTTCGTTTCAAATTTCGTACGTAAGCTATTGGGTATGTGAACAGCGGTTTCTGGATTTCCAAACCAGCAAACTTTTGATTTTACAACCATTGTGCGATCCTACACACTATTAATGTCCGTGAATTACAAATTAGAGCGAAAGTTATAAATTTGCATACTGATGAAAATATTCGCAAAAAATCGTACTCAATATTTGGGAATACTTACTGTAATGAAGAGATGATACGAACGTTGGAGAGTCAAGGAATCAAACGCTAAATACCACTCCATTTCGATCGTCGCAAGGAGTTGAAGAAACTCAATCATTCATTGTTTCCTAACTTTTGGGTTTAATTGGTTTGTTGGTACACTATCCAGACAAGCCTAGCAAAACAGATAAAGGACGTTTATACAAACGAGTAACATCTAAGAGAGGTAGTTATACCTACCAAAAGTACAACCGCCAGAGACCTCCAATCGTTATGGCATTCTACTCTACGTTACTGCGTCATGACATTCATTTATACACTACCGCGTAATGGCTTCAACGACACATCACTGACGAATTTAAAGACATTGGGAAAAAGACGTGGCCACGATTTCTTATGAATTTTCCCAAACTCAAAACATTTGGCACGATATAAAAAAACACGACACTGACAGAGTGTCAGTCACTTTGACATTCTACACCTGATGGGCGAGTGTACTAAAAAGGGAAATTTAGATTTCAATTGCACGATGCACCCCAGTTGGGGGATCTGAATTGAACATTGAATCGCCCAGGGAAAAAGTTAACGGCTCGCCGGTTGAAACCGAGCCGATGAAAAATCCAAAAAGAAAGAACGGCTCTTTCTCTTTTCTGGCGGGTTCGAGACAACAGCGAAGGACTAAGCGAGGATAGCGCTCTGAAACTTGTGAAAAATCCATCGAGGGAAGGAATTGCGACCGGAGAAAAAATTTCAACAGCGATTCGACTAAGGGAGATTGGCGACATCAAGCAACAAAAAGTGCGTTGGCAGAAGATTGCAACGCAGACTACTTCGGGGGGCCCCCGCTTAGGTAGAGTAAGTGAAATTTTAACATTTTAATTCCTTATATTTTTGAACTTCATTTGCATTTCGCAATTAAATATATATATTGTGAAATAGTGGAAGTTTTTTTGTGTGCTTATTGAAGGAAGAGTAAGATTGCATTACATGTTTATTGTACACCTGGCTCGGGTGTGTTCGAAGGTAAATTTCCTTGTGATTTATTCCGGAATTTCTGCTAGCGAAAGAGTTTCTTTACTTAGTTTTTCGCTCGGTGCGAGTTACAGGTGCGATCGGCAGGAAATTACCAATCCAAACTATTCCGGGATTAGTTAGCGCGAGTGTGTACCTCAGATTTTTGCTCGGTGCGAGTTACGCCGGGAAATCTGAGCCCGGCATGTTGTGCAACTGGTCACCCGGTGATTCTAATCCTCTCCTGTTAGGAAAGAACTTAAAGAGTGTTAGTCCGAGTTGTGTGAGGGGTGTTCAGCGGCCGCGTTCTCGATTGGCGGCTTTTTAGGACCAAGGGATAAGTGAGTAGTGCCACCTACGACCGTCTCCGACGGCAAGCCGGGTCCGAGGTCCTTAGTCGAAGGGACTCCCACGCGGGGGGTAGCTGGAGGGTAACAGAATCAATAAGCAGAGATCAACCCGTTTTCAGGAGGAGAAAATGAACATATTGAACATCTTGCGAATGAACAAGTGAAGATCAACCCATTGGGAGATGGAAAAAAATTGCTCGATACAACCGACGTAGGAAATCGAATCAGGCTGCAGCGGCATATTGAGTTGTGGTGCGAGGACTTCCATCATCGGCGGGGTACCCAACGTAGCAAGTAAAGAAACTGTGTAAGTGTTAAGACTTGATTATCAATTTAGAAATAATAATTTGCATTAAACATATTGGTTTAGAATTTGATTTCTCAGTTAAAATTTTCAGGTTTTGTGAACTATTTCAGCAGTACTTTTGCGTATGGAGCGCGCAGCGTTGGCGGAAGGCTTGGATTTGGCCTGGATTGTGCAAGTATCCTTCCCATCGGGGATCTGAATCCGCGTTAGTTCTCTTCAGTTTTTCAGTTCAGTTTGTTCTCTTCAGTGAAAATTAGTGGTGCTAGGAGAATTCTGTGTAAGTGGTGATACGCGGCTCGACGAGCCAAATAAAGGTCACCAGTGATTATTCTGGTGGAAGGACCATTCCGGGGAGCCCCAAGCTCGCCCATTGGCTCCTGGGGGCAATTCTAGGGTTGGCGAGTGGTGTTTACCTACCCCGTCTCCACGGGCTAGTCCCCAAGGCCCCCAACCGGAACCGCTTGTTACGACGTAGCGCCCATTTTTTAACGTAACATAGTCTTCACACAGATTTGTCATTATGGGTTTGTAAAAATATTGAATAGCCAATCAAATGCTAATGCACCGTTACAAATGGACGATTGTTCGGATAGTATAAACTAGTTTTGTTAATGAATGAAATTGATGAAACTGCATTACCATTAAATGAATATATCGTTATGGTCCAAGTTTTTGTTCAAAATATTAATTTTTATCAAGAGAAAAGAAAGCTAGCCAAGAATTGTTAATTTCACCTTCCACACAATTTTACATCCATGCTTACATAATATATGATGAGGAATGTTAGTATATCCGCTGGCGTGGGATTTCAACCATAATGAAATTAGCATCGTAAGGAAATCACCTCTAATGAGACTATTCCTTTTCTCAGTGTTTGTGCTTAGCTATCCCGTAAATTCCAATTAAATATATTCATTCCGAGAGAAATATCTGGACCATGACTACCTGGTCATTGATTCTCACTGCGATACATCTAAGACCCATCCTATCACATCTACACTAACATCTTTAACCTCTAATGGACTTATATGATAAGAAATGTTTTTTGTAGCATACACCTGTCGGTTTTTTATCAAATTACAACCAGAAGTTAAAAAGGAGATCATGTATATATAATATTATGGGATCCCAGAGAGATATCAAAACGAAGTAGGTTCGTTTGCAACTGATCACAACTTCTTTTCGAATTATCTGTGCTTGCATACCTTTATGTGATTCAAGTTAAATTTTTGAAGTTCTTAAACTTAAAAACTATAGATTTCAGTATCATGCAACTAAATTTGAATATTTAAAAACACATTTTTGAAGACAATAAAACCAAAATATTTAACTAGTCGTTGCAGAATTCAGCACGTTGCTAAATATCTACGAGAACTATCGAAAACGCGCCAGTTATGGCACCGCTGATCTAAATTAACTCCTCACGGGGTCCCAAAGGTGTCCATCTCGTACCCTGCACTATTTAACTGCACATAATGCAGTCCCTAAAGACAAAACGCATAGTAAATGCAACCGTCCGCACATATATCTACTTACTGGGATAAGAAATGGGGATAGGAGAGTTAATCAAGTCAACGCATGGTTGGAGACCGACCACATCTTCGTTAGGCGCAGCTTCTTGGCCGGAGGTAGTGCTGTTGCCGGCGGTAGAAGAACTAGGAAATTATTTTATCGGCCTTTGATAAGCGGACCTGACATTCGGTGGATATTAAGTGGAACAAGTCGCGATAGCCGAGGCAGTTAATATGTTCATTGATTACTCTGAAATTTAGGAACACACTTAATAGACGGTGGCGCATAATATAAATGTACAATCGTAAAATATGTAGAGCGCCACTGATTACTTCGTAGGGGAGAGTTGTCCACTGGAAAATGTTAGGTCTTGGATTACCGAGACAATGTTTTTGGAGAAAGGAATTTCCCTTCATTGGAGAGAGAGTCGCTCTTGAAGGATACACCGATTTTCCATATGTTAACTTAGTTAAATCCAAACAATTTATGAACATAAGACAATCGGCACCTACTCTCCAAACTCACTGATCCAGTGCATTCCTTTCCCAAACGATATCGGTCGCTCTGTATTTCTTGGGGACTCTTCCAAATGCTGGGAACGAACTAATCGTACTTTAATGACTCGAAAGAAAATTAAAGGAAAGGATTTTTATGATAAGTCCAATGTGTGGGCGAATCGGGCTGCTGTTGGTGCTGATTGAGATCAAGATCTCACCATCGTGTCTTGCTTGGTAGTATGAAATTGATCTGGAATTTAAAGACATTTTAATTATATTTCGATGCGTTAATCGATATTGATGGTGTTTTGGCAGATGAAATCATTTGAGAGTTTAACTAATGATGAACCTATAAATTTTACGATTATAACGAATTAGTAGATAATAAAACCGTTTATGTCCCTTACTATAGTGAAAATACTTGCACAATTAGCTGATTTTACGGATTTTGGTTTGAGGATGTGTAGGTGGTAGAGGCTCCAAACAGAAGTGTGAGGAATACGAAGAAGGAGAAACAAAAACCATTTTAGTGCTTCGGAATAATTAAACATACAAGTTGTGGCTTCTGAATTGCTTCTTGGAAAACGCAGAGACTAATTTTCGTTGTTATAGGAATTGAATATTCTGCGATTAATTTGATTATTAATTCAGTCAAGTCATGACTTGATTACACTGCTGTTAAGACAAGGACGTCTACCTTAATATTCCGTCCTACCAGAATACCTTTCTTACCACCTACCACCCAGCTGGCACTTTATCAGCATTCAAAAATATTCCAAAATTACCCATTCCAAACTGAAATATGCATCGTTCGAAGCAATATGCTAATTAGTTTCAGCCGTTGAAGTAATTATCATATCGATGATATTAAAATTAATTGAATACAAAACAGAAACATCGTCAACTTGACCAAAACAAAAAAGTATTAGAATTGCTGAAGTTGTGTTGAAACTGGTCTGCTTAGGAGTATTCCCATTCTATTCCCCCATATCGTTATGCTTGGTCAATGTGGTAGAATGGATATCTTTTGTCGAAAGGCAACCAGAATACGCTTAAATTTGAAAGTAATAGTCATTGACTAAACTTTATAGGCACATATTTCACCGTTTAAGCAAATAAAAATTAATGTTATTTATTGTCCATCTAAATGGAGATGACTTGAAATTATTCAGAATTTTTAAAATGAATAAATTTCATTTTTTCAACATGGTTCTACTGTTTTCAGCATTCTGAATTTTGACAATTATTTGAAAATTTCTAACATTTCAATTTTAAAGAGGGATTCAAAAAAAGGAATGTATCAGTGGAGAAAATAAAATACACAGTCCGGGAAACCAACTCTGATCTTTCGAATTTAATGAGTACTTATTTAACACCTGGTTTTCAAAATGAATGTAGTGATCAGGTACATTTCGTCGTAACTTTAAGCCTACTCAAATGATATTTATATCGGGTTGATACTAAAATGAGACTTTTAAGGCCACCTTCAGCCTTGAATTGACCGCAACGTTGGCGGTCCAATAAGTACTCAGTCTCACCACCCGATGATGCCATGCCTCACCACCCGATGATGCCATGTCGCAAGAGAGATACTCTATCATATAGTACATTCTCGTAGGCAGCTACTATCAAAATTTCATGTGAATCGAACTCGTTTTTTGTTTTGACTGCCTGTGGAAGCGGGCGTCCGCAGATTTTAGAAAAATGGAGAATATGATTCGATTCTTGTTTTCGGAAGGAAAATCGCGCAGCGAAATCAATGAGCGGTTGGACACTGTGAACGGTGACTCTTCTTCTGCGGTGGCAACCGCGAAAAAATGGTTTAACGAGTATCAACTGGTCGCACATCGCAAGTCACGAGGCTTGAAAACAGCTACCACGGAGGGTAACGTGAAAAAAATCCACGAGCTCGTATTGCCAGACTGCCGGTTGAAGATGCCTGACATAACTGAGACAGTAAGAATTTCAAAAGACCACGTGGGTCATATCCTGTATGAAATTTTGGGTATGAGGAGGATGTTGGCCATTCCAGATTAGTGTTTAATGCTATTTAAGTGCAATTCGAAGGAGTTTCTGCATTGTTTCGTGACCGTTGACAAAAAATGACTCCACTGCTACATACCAGAGACCAAGCAGTAGTCGGCGAACGTGCTTCGAAGATGGCGAAGATCCTATCGGTCAGAAAGGTGATGGCCCATAGTTTCTTGGATTCACAAGGTGTGATCTGCATTGATTATCTAGAGAAGGGCAAAGGGTCACAGAGCTCTACTATGTCGAATAATTGGGCCGATTCTAGGCTGGATTGCAGAAAAAAGACCCCATTTGGTGAAGAACAAAGTGCTCTTCTACCATGACAATGCACCGTCTCACGTCTCTGTCACATTACGGCCGAATCGGGCTACGAACTGCCGCCACCATATACTCCCGATTTGGCTTCGTGCGACTTTTTTATATTTCCAAACTTGAAAAAGTCTCTCGCCGGGCAGTAGTTTGAGTCAAATGAGGGGGTCATTGCCGCCACGGAGGCCTACTTTGCAAACCTCAAGGAAACGTTAAAGAAGTTGAAGCATCGCTTCGTCCGGCGTATCGAGTTAAGAAATAAATTGGCACTTATCCAAAATTTTCGCTTTTCTTTTATAGGCTGATAACTTATAGGAACATCTTCATATAATGAACAAATACCAGACCAATTTCTCATAAAATTATTCATACTTAAAATATGATTTTTCATGGCGCAATGTTTTACTCGGATAATATTTGAACTTTGGTCATGCTGTGGATGTTATATCGTCATCATCTACAGCGCGATAGCCACAACCCGGTCTTGGTCTCCAGAATTAATATTCTCCAATCATCACAGGTCTTCACGCTGGACGTCTACGTTGTGCTCTACCTGCTAATGTTTTTTCGGATAGCCGGTTTTCTTCCATTTTTTCTACATTACCCACCCATTACAATTTGTGTAACTTTACGTAAGCGGATACAGGTGGATCGTCAAATAATTCAAGCAACTCATCTTTGTAACATAGTCTCCACTTTGTTTCTTGTTTCACTGAGCCACTGCTTTTTCGGATTTACTCGTCAGGGTGCATGTACCTGTAGTGTTTTTTTTGTGGTAGGGAGGTGAAGGCATTTACGTCCGCCGAGTCTGGCAGTGTGAGTCTCCCATGGAGGATACTCTTGGACAACCCACTAAACACCTCCCCTGTCAATCTGAGAACCTAGCCTGGAACCGTTTGACACATTACTTCGGGCCAAATCTCGTTTTGTTAGGCCTGGGGGCGCCTTCAAGCTAGGGAGTCCCTTTCCTAGCGGGAGGGGAGAGGGGAAGAGGAAATGCCAGAAGAGCGATCCCCCAGCCCCAGCGCCTCCGGCTGTTGTGAATCCCTTTTATATTTTAGGACTGCTCGAGCATAATGTGCCACCTGGTTCCATTTGTCAACCGGTTCGAGCATCACCGCAACTATATTATCCGGGGTGAGCTCTCCCGTCACCCTGTAGAGTTCCCTTCGCAGCCCGACCCATTTTCTACACGCGAAAAATGTGTGACAGGCATTGTCCTCCTCTCCTGGGCAAAACTGACAATCGGGAGACCATGACTTACCGATCTTGTGTAGGTAAGACTGAAAACACCCGTGCCCGCTCAAAAGCTGGGTCAGATAGAAGTCAGTCTCACCATGCCTTCGATTCAGCCACGGTCTCACATCCGGGATGAGGCGCGCAGTCCACCTTCCCTTCGTGCTATTCACCCAAGACTGCTGCCAATCGCTGAGCGAGCGTTGTCTCTCCTTGCGGACAACCATCTCCCTCGCATCCTCATTTCGGCGCAGGCAAATAGCGCGGCGCTCTCTAGCAAGGAGGGCGACAGGTATCACACCTGCAATCACTCTCACCGCCGAGTCGGACACTGTTGGATACGAAGATGCAATTCTCAGTGCTCCTCTTCTCTGTACCTGTGCCAATCGTTTTCGGTATACCTCCTTGCTGGGAGCGTCGCCCCCTACCTCTGCTCCGTACAGTAGCACTGACCGTACAGCACTCATCAAGAGGCGTCTTCTTGATGGGCTGGGTCTCCCTACGTTGGCCATAAGTCGACTCAGGGCCGATATTCTCAAAGCAGCTTTCTCAGTCATTGCCCTGATTTGCTCAGAGAAACTCATCTTCGAGTCGATTAGTAGCCCCAGGTACTTCACCGCTGGCTTCGATTCGATTTGTATGTCTTCAATACTGATCATTCTTACTCTAGGGATTCTCCTTTTTGTCAAGATGACCACTTCGGTTTTCTCCAGTGCTAAACTGAGCCCGCGAGCAGTCATCCAGTCCCTCACTCGGCGCATTAGCGTACCTAGCCTAAGTTGCGCTTGTTCAATGGTGCATCCGGCGACCAGAGCCGCAACATCATCCGCATAGCCGACCAAGTGCGACTCATTTGACATCTCAAGTCTCAGTAGCCCGTCGTAAGACACGTTCCACAGGTCCGGACCAAGGATAGATCCCTGGGCAACTTCCGATGTAATTTCCATCCTTCGTTGGCCCTGTGTCGTGTCGTAGAGCAGGCTTCGGTCCTTTCGGTAGTTCCTCAAAATTCGCATTAGATATTCTGGAACTTGAAAAGAGTTTTCTAGCGTGTCCAGAATATCCACCCATCTAGCGGAGTTGAAGGCATTCCTGACGTCGAGTGTCACCAACAGGACGATCCGTCGCTTGGTGCGACTATATGCCTCTGCCTTTTGGACCGCGTTCACCACCTCTGCAATCGCATCAATGGTAGAACGTCCTGCTCTAAAGCCGTACTGCCGAGGAGATAGTTCCCCAGCAGCACGAATCGCGTCAGTGAGTCTTCCCTTGATGAGTTTCTCTAGCACTTTCCCAGCCGTGTCTAGCATGCATAACGGGCGGTATGCAGACGGCGATTCGGGATTTCCCTTCCCCTTGCTGATCAGCACAAGCCTCGCCACCTTCCATCGTACCGGGAAAACCTCGTCCCGTAGGCAAGCGTTGAATGTGCTGAACAGCAAGTCAGGACAATGGTGATAGACAAGCTGCAACACCTCACCTGGAACGCCATCTGGAGCTGGAGCCTTCCTCGCTTTCAAGGAGAGGACTGCTTCCTGTACTTCCAGCTGTGTGAAGAGTGGGCACTCTACTGCTGTTTCACTATGAACAGCGTCAACACGGACGAGATGGGCAGGGAAGAGTCCCAGCGCTATCGCGTCCATCTTTTCCGTGTCATGTATACAAGGCTTCTGTAGGGCACCAAGTTTCCCCATGACCAGCTTGTCGCCAAGGCCCCACGGATCCTAGTTCACATTATCCAAGAGGTCTTGCCAGCAGCGAGCCTTGCTACTGTTGATCAGTTTCAGAAGGCATTTCCTGGCCGACTTATATGCTGCCACCTGGTTGCATGCCTCGTCACGGTTCCGCGCCCGTTGAGCCTCTTGCTGAAGCTTGTGACACTCCCTCCGCTTTTCAGCGATTTCAGTAGACCACCAGTACACTGGGGGCTTGCCGTGCCGGGGTCTTCGACGGGGCATAGAAGCGCAGCAAGCAGTCGTGATTATGCTCATAGTAGAGTTCACCACGTCTTGAGCTGCCAGTTTTTTCGTCCCCTCCGGAGCTCCCTGCAGCGGCTCACCTGCTGTGAGAACCTTGACGAATTTCTCGACGTCCATTCTTCCAATGCAGTGTTTTAGGATTGTTCAAAGTGCGTTAAGGGCTGCAGCAATGTTCCGCTGCCTCAGCGAGCGAAGATTTTCGTACCCGCCAGAATCAGCCTTATCTGGGGACGCGTGAATGCGCTTACAGGCTAGCGTTGTGGTGTCGTGGGGCGGGTTGTTTTCCCCCAGCATGCCCATTGCAAAACAATTTTGCATTCACGAATTTTTCGACCATAATACGACTATATGTGTTTGATGATGTCGACGCCAAGGTAACCTACCGAAAGAATGAACTATAGGAAACGCGAATGACTGCGCTCGATTAACGCACGCGGGACGCGAGACGATTTCGTTCTTGCTCGGAGCACTTACGGCCCCCACTAAGAGTGGGGAATCCAAATGAAAGCGGTGCCCTCTAGCACCCACCACTCCTTCATTTAAATGAAAAATGCATACACAAGAAATTTATATGAACTTTTCCGTTAAATGAAAAATAAAATGTTTCAGATTTATATTAAAATTTTGTATAACTGAACCATATAAAACTTTAACATAAATAAGAAACCTATGTGGAAGGCCACTCTATCCAGCAAGAGCCCCTGTAACGACTGAGAAAAGAAAAGTGCTACGCCCCGATGGCTAGCTCAAAATAGGAGGGTCCAGTCAGCGTGGCGGGTCCCATATCCATTAAAAATTCTCCAAATGAAAAGCCCGAGGGTTTTGTTCATCTAGCAATTTGTACTTTTTTATTTACGACAAAATTTAATATAATATACTGTAGTGATCGAGCAGTCACACAAGCAAACTGCTCGATAACCTTCCTATCTCCTATCCAAAATTTTAATGGCAGATTTAGAAAAATATTTAATTACTTCCATTCATAATCGTAATTTGTAAAACGTTCTCATTCTTATTATTATTATTAAATGTAATTTTCTATCAATTTTCCTTTAATTACATTCTTCATGAGATTTAACGTTTATTGCTATTTAGAATCTTTTTCGTTTTTTATTTACTTTAGTTAATTTTTCTTGAAAAAATTTTAAATCTGCCAATAAAAATTTTGAACATGGGAACACTAACTTAGTGCACCCCAACGGTGTATTACATTACCGAAGGCAATTTCACGCGGTTGAGTGGGCAGTTGATGCAATTTATCGTATAAATGGGATGAGAAAGAAGAAAGACAAATTTTGGGACGGATCGTGGAGTTGAACTTGGACCGCGCCACTGGGAAGACGCAAAAAAGAAGTGTGATATTTACTTGGCCACGTTGTAAAGTCGGGAATAGGAGTAAAACGAAATCAAATTAGATTCCAAAAACGTACATGGGAGTTGTACAAATTGATTTGTTTACTGCTTGAAATGTTCAGGAGCACCCTTTGAAAGTGAAAATTTGCAGCTCCATTTGTCTTCCGTCCCGCATATAGGATCTTGACACCCCAATCGTGGAATCAATTCAAATCTGAATTTGTGGTTGCCTTCGAATTCCTTTTGATAAAGTCGTGGATTGCTTGATAGTATTTCAAGAAGTTCAGTGATGATATTCTTAATATTACTTACCCATTAACATAACTTCAACAAAATGTGTTCCTTTTATTCCACTAAAATTCCAAGTATAATAATCATAAAATGCATTCATATGAATTCAGTGTAGAATGCATTCGTTATCTTAAAATTGTTTTCCTCATTCGAGCTGTATTCTCACGCGCATGTTTTCCCGCGAGAGCCCTCCCGATGAGCATTTCATCAATTGGTGATGCATTGTCATAATTAGAATGCCGTCAACGGTTGTTCCCATTACATGTAGAATCAATTAGTGTTGGAATGACAGATAAACAATTTCTGCTGAACCGATTAAATTTGTTCATAAAGCAGCAGCAAGAATTTCAGAAGAAAATGGCGCGAGAGGAACCGGATTGTGAGCCAAAAAGCGCTAGAGATCGAAATCGAATAGCGGATGAATAGAAAAGACATTAGCAGGCTGAGAGGTAGTCAGAGAGGTACGAAAACATCAACATTTTTGAATGAAAAACTCTCGCCGACATAGAGAATTGAGTAGGCGGTGCAAACAAAAAGGAAATCGAGTGAGCCTTTTTCTTTTTTTTCTTATCCTCAGCTACATAACATCCAGATGTTTTCAATTTGTGAATGCTTTTAATTCAACTCAGCTGTCAAAAATGACAATTTTCTATGATCGATGATGTAATCTGCCTAGACTGAAATACTAGTAGCTTTTTCATTGATCATTTTTATAAAATACGTTGGCTGCTGCTGAAGACGTCTGTGAGAAGAAATTAACAAAAAATATATTATCGCAGTAAATACTTCATGAACATAAAAAAGTAGTCAAATAATAATTTGGACGCCAACGATTGAAAGAAAAAGCAATTAAAGATTCAAAGGCGTGCCAACAAATTAACGCTGAGGACAGGCGAAATGGAAGAAATAGGAACGGCTTGTCAGTACTTTGCAGCTTACCTTAAGGAGTTAGGTTTCGAGTCGTTTAGTATTGTGCACGCAGTCTTCTCAGCTTGTGTGACGATAGGGGCAAGAAAGCGTAAGGTATCCAGTTTTCTGTTTAATGATTAGGTTTGCCATGTTGTATTCCGAGACTTTAACTCACTACACAGTTTGCCACATTCGCATTGCTGTCCCACCAAAATATATAAAACTCAAAATCATCTCAAACATTTGAAACTCGGTAAAGCATTTGCAAGTGGAAAAATCAGCTCACTAATATAGCCAAAGTGTAATAACTTCTTTGGGAACTTCCACATTCTCATTTACTCTTCCGTTAAGGGATAACCTTTCATAAATTTTATGACTGAATACGTAATTATATTATGGTGACGTGACTGAGATTATAAAAAGATTGATATTGTCGCGTGTTATGGTTCGCGGCCAATAATTTTAATGTTTCAGGAAAGTGAAAACGCAATGACTTTTAAATCAAATTAAAAGACTTTATTTAATTACAAAAAAATGCACAATCACTTATTTAGCTATTTCACAATTTTAATTTTCACTATTAAAAGTCTAACTTCCACTTGTCCATAAATTTCTATCGCAATTGTCTTTTAAAATCACTTCACAATTACTTGATCGCTTTTCAATTCGCACTCCACACACTTTCGCAGTTTTTACTATCGCGGTTGAATGAATCATCCCCCATTCATTCAGCTCACCTTTATATAGGGTCTCCAGCCGTTCAATGCATTTCTCGTACATTGGCGAATGTTCTGCCGAGAGATATCTGGTATATTCGAGCAGCTTAATGAATGGAGCAGTGGCTCACTTTCAAATGCTGGTCATGCTTGGTGGGTTCTCTTGATTTCGAGTAAATTCATTTTGTTGATGTTCTTAATGGTTGTGAAAACAATTGCGACAGTAGCTCGCAGAAGTATTTGTACATGTAACACTGCCCCCACCTCAGTTCTTTTCGCCCCGAAAAGATGTGTCAGCAGTTGTAGTCAATTCGCCCTGAATGTAATATTGGGCAAGATGGTCCAGGAGCACGATTTACATTGTGGCTCTTGGCTTACGGTGTTCCTGTATGCAGTATACGACGTCGTTGATTCGCTTTGTAACTCGGCATGGTCCCTCCCAATCATGTTGCAACTTTGGAGACCTAACCTTTCGCCGTTGCGAGTTATATAGCCACACCAAGTCATTTTGCTGGAAGCCAGTAGTATTTGCCTCTAGATCATACCTGGTCTTCATGCGGTCAGTAGCCGATTCGAGGTGATTTCGCACTGTCCGATGTATCTGGTTCAATCGGTGCCTTACCTCACTTGCATACTCCGAGATCGTTTGCGGTTTCTCAGGGGGTGTTCCGAACTTTATATCAGCTGGTAAACGAATATTCTTTCCAAAAATGACTTTGGCTGAGGCTTGCCCCGTCGATGCATGTTCAGCAGCTCTGTACGCCATCGAAAATTGTGGGATATGTCGGTCCCAGTCCATTTGGTTCTCGTCAACCATTTTGGCGAGGTGTTTATTCAGCGTGCAATTGAAACGCTCGACCATTCCATTGGATTGGGGATGCAGCGGTGTTGCCCTCGTTTTCCGTATTCCGAGCAGCTCGCACATTTCGCTTAAAACTAGTGACTCAAAGTTTCGGTCTTGATACGAATGTAGTTCACAAGGTACGCCGTACCTACTGACCCAATTAATTACTAGCTGTTGGGCTACATGAGTTGCTTCCTGTTTGGGAATGGGGTAGACCTCGGGCCACTTGCTGAAATGATTGGCCACAACCAGCGTGTATCGACTTCCCCACTCGGATTCAGGAGAGGGTCCTGCGATGTCAACAGCGATCCTCTCAAATGGTACCCCCACGTTATAGGTTTCCATTTGTCCTCTCAGTCGTCGCTTTGGACCTTTGACGGAAGCGCAAATCGCGCATCTACGGCACCAGTCCTCTATGTCTTCTCGAGCGCGAAGCCAGTTAAACCCTTCCCGCAATTTCGCTAATGTCTTGTTAACACCAAGGTGGCCTCCCGACGATCCTTCGTGCATCTCCTTAACCACATCGTGGATTCGGCTTTTGGGGAGTATAGTTTGCATCCTATAGGAGCTGCCATCCGTCGTTTCCCATTTCCGCTTGAGTACACCACCCTCCACCTGAAGGGAGTTCCATTGTGCCCAATAGCTTTTCAGGGTTGCGCCATGCATCGAAACTTCCTTCCACGTAGGTCGCCCAGTTGTCTCCTTCCATACGAGCAATGGTCCGATGTCTTCATCGGCTAACTGGGCATTTCGAATCTCCTCCGATGACCAACCTTCATCAAATTCGGCCGCTCTCAATCGCAGATCAACGGGCGGTTCCTTTTCCTCAATCCGTCGGCAATGCTTGCAGTTAGCTGGACATGGACGACTAGATAGGGCGTCAGCATTTCCATGCACTCCTTTTCATGGCTTCAATTTTCTCAGAGTCTGTTTTGACCCCTTCTGCTGATACGACGTTTCCCAGTTATTTTACTTCAGCTGCAAAAAGGGTACACTGGTAGGGACAAAGTTTCAAATTCACCAGTTGCAATCGAGAAAAAACCTCTTCTAAGTTCCTCACATTCCCTTTGAACGTTCTCCTGATAACAATGATGTCATCTAGGTACACCAAGCAGGTTTTCCAGGTTAGGCCACGTAGCACGTATTCCACAAGGCGTTCGAAAGTGGCTGGAGCATTGCAAAGCCCAAATGGCATCACCACAAATTGCCACGATCCGGTTCCAACTGAAAATGCGGTTTTCTCTCGGTCCTTCTTGTCGATTTCTACCTACCAGTAGCCACTCTTGAGACCGAGTGTAGAAAACCAGTTTGAGTCGGTTAAAGTGTCCATGATGTCATCAATGCGTGGGAGCGGGTAACTATCTTTCCTAGTGATGTCGTTAAGCTGCCTATAGTCGACACAAAAACGAGTGCTACCATCCTTTTTCTTTACTAGATCTACTGGCGCGGCCCATGGACTGACAGAAGGTTCGATAATGCCTGGTTTTTCCATGTACAAGATCAGTGCTTCTCCTTGTTTTGCTATGGGAAGGCGTCTCGGTGCTTGTCGAATTGGCTTCGCTCCCTGTGTATCTATGACGTGAGTTACCATACTCGTTCAGCCTTGGTCATCCGGGCTTGTTAGGAAGATGTCACTGTACTTGGTGACCAGATCAGAGACTCGCTTGAATAGCTGCACTGGCAATTTGACCGGCTTCTATATTGCAGACATGGATCGGGTTTTGTCTGTGCTTTGTCAGTGTCTTGCCTCCTTTTCCAATGATTATGGTGAGTGGCTTTCAAGGTGGTGGTAGTCAGATTTTTCGCTGCCTCGACGTTCAAACTATGCAATGCATCCTTAACTGTTTGCTTTTGAGCTAAACGCACGGCTTGTTGCAAATTTTGGTCCTTCAATGCACTGATGAATGCTTCTGTCGCTGCGCCATCCCGATGTTCTGGGTCGTAAGCTGTATAAGCCAAAAGTGCCAGTCACTCAATATCTTGGGCTAGCTGCTGTAAAGTTTCGCCAGACTTCTGCATCCGATGCCGTAGCTGTGACCGATAAATCTGCTTCAGATGATTGTCTCCATAACGTATGTCGAGTGCATTCATTATAGCAGCCGGGTTTGAGTGCAACTCAACGGGAATCGTCTGCAAAAGCTCGGCAGCTGGGCCTCTTAGAGCAAGAATTAGTGCAGTTGTTCGTTCCTACTCATTCCAGTGATTTGCCCTAGCGGCGGCTTCAAACTGGGTTTTGTAAATGCTCCCGCCCGTTTGTCCGTCGAATATTGGTGCTTTCACATTTCTGGATGAGCTTAGCGCTGTGGTTGTAAGCGGAGTTGGTGAAGCGGTTACTGCTGCCTTCGCTGCTTCTAATTCCTTTTTCACTTTTTCCATCTCATGGTTGATTCTCTCCTCGACTTGGCTGACCTTTTCCTCGACCTGGTAAACCTTTTCCTCGACGCATTTAATTTGCTGGCTCAGACTACTGAGCTCCGCTTTTATTTCGGTTGACTGTTTTTGGAAATCTGCCTTGATTTCGATCGCTTGTTGGTCCAGCTTCACTGATTGTTCATTTAGCTTCACAGTTAAATTGAAAGACTGTTGTCGCTGCTCTTGCTGCATCAGCATCAACATTTGCATCAGCGCATTTTCGGGTTGCTTTGATTTTGGTGTTTCTGCTTCTCCACCTTCTGCGCATTTTTCCGCATCTGAGGGCTCACCCGAATCCAAATATGC
Organism: Odontomyia ornata; assembly: GCA_963969285.1. NCBI lineage: Eukaryota > Metazoa > Arthropoda > Insecta > Diptera > Stratiomyidae > Odontomyia > Odontomyia ornata. The sequence continues at coordinate 58,025,976 of OZ017740.1, read as the reverse complement.
GCCTTCCGACTCGATCGCGTCACAAAAGCGTGCAATTAGTATGGCCTTTGTTCCTTGTGTAGCCAGATTTCGCTATTCCAACTCGTCCTTGAGCTCCAATATGGTCAATTGATCAATTTTTAGATGTAACTTCCCTGGTATTTTTATTGTTTCGGCTATTTTTCCACCAGGTTCTACGTTAATTTTCACTATTGTGCAATGTTTAAACATTTTCACTTCCAAAATTTCTTACTCACTTCTTGACACTACTGTCGCGTGTTACGGTTCGCGGCCAAAAATTTTAATCTTCCGGGAAAGTGAAAACGCAATGTCTTTTAAAGTAAGTTAAAAGAGTTTATTTACTTGAAATGCACAATCATTAATTTAACACTTTCACTAATTTTACTTTTCACTTTGTCCATCAATTTTTACTTCAAGTGTCTATCACTTCACAATCAATATCGCTTTTAATTTGCACTCCTCACTATCGCAGTTTTACAATATTGCGGTTGCAATAAAACCCCCATTCATTCAGCTCGCCTTTATATAGGGTTCTCTAGTCATTCAATCCATTTCTCGTACATTGGCGGACTAATTGGAATATTCGAGCAATACTGAATGGGCTTTCAGATGTTGATCATGCTTGGCGGGTTTTCGAGTACATTCGTTTGTTGATCATGGTGGTTGTGAAAACAATTGCGACAGTGGCTCGCAGAATTACTTGTACATGTAAAAATATTGAAAGCCTTTAAAAGGTGGGTCCTGACCAGAATAATTGGAGTGAAGCTAGATTGGAACCAATGGCAAATTCGATACAACTATCAGCCGTATGAAATTTTTGACGAGTCAGAGGTCTCAACGATTGTGAAACTGTGGAAGCTGCATTGAGCTGGCCACTGCAATTGTATGGATGAACAAAGGATGCCCAAAAAGGCATTCGTTGAGAGAACTGAAGGCCGGCGGCCAGTTGGGAAACCGAGGAAACGCTGGTCTGACTCGGCCGACGAAGACAGTTCATCTCTTCTCGGATCTCAAAACTGAGGGACGTGGATCGAGATCGTTGGAGGATGCTATTTGCAGGAAGTTAAGGCTCGAGAGGGCTTTAAGGGCTACGAAGAAGAAGGAGAAGAGTAAAGATGATCAGTATGGGAGATATACTGATCGCATTGAAGCCAGGGATGAAGTACTTGGGGCTACTGATCGACTTGAAGTTTCTCAGAGTAAATTGGGGCAACGGATGAGAAGGCTGCTTCAGCCTTCGACTGAGTCGACTTATGACCAACGTAGGGGGACGCATTCCATCAAGAAGATGCCTCCTGATGAGTGCTATGGGTTTAGTCGTACTGTAGGGAGAAGACACATGGGGTGACGCTCTCATTAAGGAGGTATACAGGAAGCGCTCGGCATAGGCACTGAAAAGAGGAACACAATGGATTGCATCTTTATATCCGACAGCCTCTAATTTGGTGGTGAGAGTTATTACAGTTGCGATACCTATTGCCTTCCTTGCTAGAGAGAACCGTGGTATTTATCTGTGTCGAAGCGAGGATACGAGGGAGGTGGTTGCCCGTGAGGAGAGACAACGGTCACTCAATAATTGACAGCAGTTTTGGATGAATGCACGAAGGGAAGGTGGGCTGCTCGCCTCACTTAGGATTTAAGACTGTTGCTAAATTGAAGACAAGTTGAGACTGACTTCTATCTGACCCAGCTTTTGAGTGGGCATGGGTGTTTTCAGTCTTATCTGCACTACATTGGTAAATCACGGTCCCCGATTGTTGGTTTTCCCCAAGAGGGAAAGACAATGCCTGCCACATAATAATCACATGTGAAAATGGAACAGACTATGACGGGACTTCTACAGGGAGACGAAAGAGCTCACCCCGGATAGTATTGTTATGGTGTTGCTTCAATCGGTTTACAAGCGGAACCATATTTCAGATTATGTTCTGGCAGTCTTAAAAGATAAAATGGACCCACAGCAGCCGGAGGTGTTGGGGCTGGGGGGTCACTTATCTGGCAATTAGTCTCCCCCCTCTCCTCCCACACTAGAAAAGGGACCCCCCCTTGAAAGATCCTCACGGCGTAACAAAACGAGATCTAGTCTGCAGTAATGTGTTAAAAGATTTCAGGCCGGGTTCTCAGGTTGACAATGGAGAGTTTTAGTGGGTAGTTCAGTCGCTTGTGAGCGTGAGAGCTCCAAACTCTGTGCGTAAGTGGCATTGACCTGCCAGCCACAAACGACAACCCAACTTTGTCGTTTCCTAGGGGCCAAATACATTCACACAATACAATATCTTCTTGGAAATGTGCTTTCTGCCGTAATTCTTCACAGAGTACGTCCGTTCATGATAATTCAACTCTAAACGGAATTGTTGGAAAGCTGGAAACATTAACTGCTCAATTGTCTGGCCTGCCAATCTTAATTGGTAGTATGAAAGCAGTTAAATCTGACATTGAAGATTTAAAAACTGCTATCAACTTTTCGAATTCTAAGATCGATGAATTCATGAAAAGAGTTGATTTAATAGATAAACGTGTTGCATAGCTGGAAGGTTTGAATTCCGAGAAAGCCGCGTTAAAAGAAACAGTAAATTCGATTGACCTCGAGATACTAAGCGAGACCAATGGGCGAGACTAAATAATGTTGAAATTAAAGGCATACCTCAAAAGAAAAATGAGAATTTGTTCAAAATAATTGAAAACGTAAGTAATTACATTAGATATGATATTCCCAAAACGCAAATTAACTACATTTCTCGCATCCCGTCGTTCCACTCCAACGACAAATCAATACTCGTCAGCTTCACAAATCGGTATATGAAGGAGGAATTTTATAGCTGCTGCAAGAAGTAAAAAAGAAATTCTGGCGTCTTCAATCGGCTTTCAGAATGAGGCAAAGCGTGTGTATATCAACGACCATCTCTCACAAGACAATAAGAAGCTATTGACTGAAACCAAAGTGCTCGCTAGAAGTAATGGATATCAGCACATTTGGATAAAATACTGCAAAATTCACGTCAGAAAAAACGACACATCTCCTGTCATGGTTATAAATTCATCCTTGGATTTAAACAAACTGCGTTAGTTTGTTTCATTATCTGTTTTATTTTGCTTAGTATTTCTCTAAACCGGTTTTCCTTTAAGACTTTTTAAATCATGGATTTGAATTTGTTCCAAGTATTTATGTTGCCTGACTCATTAGCAACTGTTTATGACTTAATAATTTTTTATTTTCTCATTTTTCATTACACAGCTGTACTCATGTTGCTGCATTTTGGCTTTTTTACCCCATTCTACTTAAATTCCATTTTATGCATTTTGCTTTTGGATCATTCAAGGTATTTTCTGACATTTTCAAACTTACTAGTCAGACTGATTGCTTTAACTTATGTGCTTCTTACAGTTAATTACTATAACCTTCAGAATTGTCCCTACTTGAATTTACACTTACTTATTTATTATTTTTTATCCTACAAGAATGCTAAAAAATTACCTTTACAATGGTTGGCTTGAGTGATGCTCTTAATATATATTACCAAAACGTTCGGGGGTTGTGTACCAAAACCAATATCTTTAAGCGTAACATATACCTAAATAATTATAGCATTATTGCTTTGACGGAAACATGGTTAGTGGATAGTCTATCTGATTGCGAATAGTTTGACGATAGGTATATGGTATGGAGGCGGGATAGACAATACGAGGAAACTGGACAGACTTGGGGTGGAGGCGTGCTACTAGCAACTGAGAGGAGTCTGGATGCAACACCTAAACCAGATTGGAATACGTCAGCCGAGGATCAATGGATTACCCTAAAGCTTGATAAAAAACGTGATCATAGTTCTCCATATCATCCATATGATCGATTTCTTGTTCTAGGAGACTTCAATTTGGGTGGTATTTCTTGGGTTCTGGATAGTAATAATTTGCTGCATCCCACTAACGCACGTTGCCCGGACGAATTGTCGTTGGTGGATGAGATTGCATGTAGTAACTTAAATCAATACAATACTGTACGAAATAGCTTCAACCGAATTTTAGATTTAGTTTTGAGCAATGACTTTGTTGATGTTTCTGATTGCCGGCAACCACTAGTTCCCTTTGATGCCCATCACAATGCGCTAATAATTGCAATACGTAATCTTTCAGTGAACTTACTTAAACCAGCACCATGGATAGTATTTTCATTTAAGTCAGCTGATTATGGTCCAATTAATGAAGAACTATCCAATATAGATTGGACATCAGAGTTTTCAGATAAGACTGTCGTAGAAACAGTTCAGGCATTTTATGATAAAATCTTTACTATTCGGGATAAATATATACACAAACGGTAATTCCATACTAGCTGTTTTCCTCCTTGGTACTCACAGGCCTTGAAGAAAATTTTAAAAGGAAAATATAAGTATTAAAAAAAAATTCAAAACTTATGGCAACAAACATGATGAATTATCTTTAGACATTTTGAATAAAAGAGCAAAACTGGAAGAGGCTGCTTGTTATGAAAAATACTTGCTGAATTCTAAAAGACTAATATCAAGTAATCCAAAACACCTTTGGACTTATGTTCAGTCAAAAACAAAAACAAATTCACTTCCCTCTACAATAGGACATGGTTCTTCAACATCTAGCAACGGGGCTGAAATTTGTGAGTTTTTTTCGAGTTATTTTCATTCTTCTTTTCTTCAGCCTGACTCTAATATCAACGCTGGCTTAAGTGATCATTCAGATCCTTTGACGTTGACATTTCCACAATTGAAGTGAATGTTGACTTGGTTCAAGAACAATTACTTAAACTTGACCTTAACAAATCAGCAGGCCCAGCAAGGGCGTACGCAGGATTATCATTAGGGGGGGCAGAACAAACGAATGAAATTTTAGATAAATTTATCATATTTATTATATATATCATTTTTCAGTCAACATGAACACTTGCATACAATAAATTCAAATGAGTGCCAAACGGCGAGGGTCTTCAACAAATCTCATTAAAACTTTTTCTACAATTTTTTCTTCATTTTCTTTCACTTTTTTCTGTGAAGGCTCAGCATGCATAATCCTGGAACAAAAATCGCATTAAATACAGTTTATTTGAAAATAAATCATTCTTATTTTTTTATTCACCATTCAATCGATTTTCCACCATAGTTGAACGGAGCCAGGTTTTCACTATTCTCAACGTGCTGAAAGTTCTTTCAATTGAGGACGTGGTACAAGGTAGAGCTAGGGCAATTTGAAGAGCGAGTTTTGTTGTAGGAAAAAAATCTTCTGTTTCTTGTACGACATCACACAGGTCCAGTTTTTGAAGATCTTCGCAGCTGATTTTTGTTTCTTTCCAGTGATTGTACCACAGTTCAGCTTCTCCACTAAAATTTTCTAAGGCGTAGAAAGTGGTGAAGTTTTCTGATTCTTTCATAAAATCTTGAATGTTCATTTTTAACATGTTCGATGGATGCAACTGAAACAATGAAAAGGCTGGCAGGTTTTCATCAGAGAATCTTCGTTCCAATGCATTGATCAAGGAATCCAAGTATGGAATTAACAGAGATCTCTTCCAAAATTGAACATCATCCGATGCAGGATGATTTGAGCGATGTTGTTGACTGTTCGCTGTTCTCGGTCTTCGCAGCTCAACTAGGTTTTCTTCGGCAATCAATTTGGACTCATCGATGAATTCTTCGATTTTGCAATCAACGTCAATTCTATGATCTTTTGCCAATTGAATTATTTTCTGGACGTGTTTCGTGCACGCAAGAAGGTCCAACTTTGTGATTGTAAGACGTTCATGATTGGCTCAAGATAGGCAGAATATTTCGCAATCAGAACAAGGCATATGATGAAAGTCGTTTGAGTGACAGCAGAATACAGCTGAAAAGCAGTTGATCTGGTACCAGAGTTTCCTTCAACGGCCAGTTTTGCTAATCCATCGACGATGGTTTTGAAGTGCTTTTTGAAAACTGAAATGCTTTTGTATTTTTCCGACCACCGAGTTTCACAAAGAGCAGGAATATTTGGAACATACTTTCTTCTAGAAATAGAATCACGGAAAAAGTTGATGACATCTTTGATTGTTCCTACCGTATTACGGATTTCTGGAACTTGGTTCAGGTCATTTACAACCAAATTCAACTTGTGACTTGCACAATGAAAGTACAGAGCATGAGGATATTTTTTTCTTAAAATGGCCTGCACGCCGTTATCGTGCCCTGACATAGTCGAGCAACCGTCATATCCTTGCCCTTTGAATTTTTTCGGATCAAGCTCTGCATCTATGATAAATTGATCTAATGCGGAAGCAATTGTCTTTGCATCTATTGCATCCAACTCGACGAATCCTACAAACTCTTCTTGAATGACTTTTTTCTTTTGGTGGTAAAATCGGATACCAATCGATAGTTGTTCCTTTCCTGAAATGTCGCGACTTTCATCTCCCATCAGACTATAGGCCGGTGCATCTTTTGCTTCCTTGATGATTTCATCTCTTAGTACGCGGTCGCATAGATTGATTAGTTCATTTTGGATCCGCGGGGACGAGTACGTTGCATTTTTGCTTCCGTCTTGGGAATGCTGTCCGAGACTCCGATCACCAGCCACGACTTGCAGTTGAAGCAAATCGTAAAATACACCTAGGAATAAGTATTGTCTTCTAAAAAATTGTTAATTGTTGCTAATTGTTTCTAAAAATTATATTGACTTTTTAAATTTTATGAAATAATATTATTATTCTTCAAGATCGATTGCCAAAAATTTATCTTGTTACAAAAATTGTAATAAGGCAGTTTCAAACAACTGGAACATAATTTTCTAACTTAAAAATTGCTAAATTTCATACTCTATACATCAGATGTTACGGACACAAATGAATAACTCTTTTCAAAATACAGTATTTTTTTTTATCGTGTGTTCCATGACACATACCTAATTTTGTTTAAAAAATTCGACCTAAATTACCTTCGTTTTGGACTTTTCCCCTTAGCGGCATATCATGGGTACCGCAAAATATGATGGTTGAGATGATGGATGAGATGATCTTTTTGTTCTCTTCAATCGTTTTTTGATGCCCAGACTGAATTGAAATGCTGATGGGTGTTGCATCCAAAAAATTTTTTGCAGCTTTGACTGCTCCTAAGTGCCATTGATTAGTGGAATGACTTTTGCAATATTCGTACATATTTTTGTAACGAATAAAGGGTTTCTTGACGAATGACTCCAAAACACCCTGAACGTTTTGAGGCGGAAAAATAACACAGTATAAACAGAGCGCACCCTTTAATTTTTTGGAGTATTGAAGCCAAGGGGAGTATTGTTTTAACCACTCGAAAATGAACTTCCTGGCTGAATCTTTCGCATCGTCACTAAAATCGTAATTTTCGGGTGGTTGCCAACATCGTTTCAAGATTTCCTTTTTTTCACTGGTAGTCATGAGTGATGATCTCCCGACATATTCCCCCAAATCGTTCGAGGAATATTCTTCCAATCGCGATGTTTCCGAACATGAAGAAGTTGCAATTTTTTTTTGAACGTTGTCCGATAAAGTTGCAAGATTGTTTGCGGAAGTCAATGTTTCATTTTTTTCAACACCCGCTTCACTTTCATCGTCTCCATTGCTTTCAGCACGTTTTCGTTTTTGGGGAGCTGAAAAGTGGAGATTTTGAAGTAAATTTAAAAATTTCTATTAAATTTTAATGCTCTTGAATTTTTCCGAATAAAAGAAGTATAAGAAAAAAAATATATTTTATATATTTATTATATATATATTATATATATTTATTATTATATTTTATTATATATTTTATATTTTTATTATATATTCATTATTTTATATATTTATTATTATCTATATCATATATATATATATATATATATATATATATATATATATATATATATATATATATATATATATATATATATATATATATATATATATATATATATTTTTTTTTTTTTTTTATAAGAAAAAAAATACAATTATTACAAATTTCCCAATACCTTGAATTTTTGAAAATTCCGAAATTCTGAATTAAGGTTTCACATTTCTCAATAATTTAAAATCGCAATTAAGCATTACACAACTATTGTGAATTAAAAAATTTTAATTTTGGGAAACAACATCAATAATTTTTCCATTGGCGCTGCTTGGAAATGCCTTAATTTTTGAATAATGAGTTAAGGAATATTCGCTGGTAACGAGATTAAAAACGTCAAATTATGCCGAATTTCACGATTCTTTTTGCTTAATATTTCTATAAACATTATAAATTAATGATTTCATATGAAATTTGGCCTGTGGAAGCTTTCTGATGTTTTTTTCGCTCGTTTATAATGTGCGACTTTGTGATGCGTATGGCGTATCACTCGAATTTTTCAAGAAATTTTTAATATTTCGTGATTTTTTTAATTTATTTAACAATTAGATTACTTCGAAATTCCTTGTAGAGTAATTTTCATCTAACCTGTTTTCTTTAGATAAGCGCAAACAAAAGCTAATAGATATCTCAGAAATTCATGAAAAATTAAGACATTTCAAAAATCGTCTACAGAATACAACTAGTTTTTATATTTTCCACTATACCGAATAAAAAAAAAAAGCAATCGACCATCCTTAGTTAAATGTAGATGAAAACTATGGAGCCTTCTTTTGTTTTTTCGCTTCTATCATTCTTTTTTTGACCATTCTTATAGTCTACATGTCGCCTTAATGCAAACAATTTAAGTTTTGTACTCACCCGTAAAAAATTTTCTAATATCCATTGAATGAAATGAAACGATTTTCCAACAACAGTCCACAATAGTAGGAAGTCAGGAGCCGCTTAGGATACAAAACAAATAAAACAATACAAAATGCAGAGGAAAATATAACGACCGATGCGCGATTAATGGTTTCTCGGTATACCTTTAGTATGAACTTGTATGAACTAGTCGCAAATCGATACTTGCCGAAGAGAATATGTATCGAAAACGATAGCGATACATGTTTTCCCGATACATCGATAGTTCAAATACCTATGTTAACTGACCGATATGACATAATTGTATAAATATTTTCCCACAAGATACATTAATGTAACAAAACTAAGTATTGACAATGAGTGGTATTGAAGTTTCTTCACCGGAAATTAAAAAAAAAAACGCGGTCATTTAGGGGGGGCCATCGCCCCCCTGCCCCCCTGCGTACGTACGCCCTTGAGGCCCAGACGGCGTTCCCCCAATATTTTTGTATAAGTGTATAGACACCTTGTCAATCCCCTTGACAATCCTTTTTCATAAATCTATAGCTGAAGGTATTGTACCAAATGTATGGAAATCAGCTTTTATATCCCCTCTACACAAAAACGGTCCCAAAACAGACGTATGTAACTATCGTCCCATTTCTAAATTGTGTATTATTGCTAAAATATTTGAAAAATTAGTCTATAATGAGCTGTATTCTTTAATAAAAAACAAAATTACCAACTCTCAGCATGGCTTCTTGAAAGGGCGTTCAACTGTGACCAACCTTATACTTCTAAATGAATACCTGACAGACAACATGGAGCTTGGGGTTCAAACTGATGTCATCTATACAGATTACAGCAAAGCATTTGATCGCATAGACAGTAATATTTTAATAAAGAAGCCTCATAGTGCGGGTATCAGGGGTAATTTGTTTCGCTGGTTCGACTCCTATATTCGTAATAGGTCTCAGGCCGTGGTTTGCAGCAATTTCATGTCTTGTTGGATGAACGCACCTAGTGGTCTTCCACAAGGTTCGCTGCTTGGTTCATTGTTATTTATCATTTTTATCTCAGATAGTGACATGTGCTTTCAAAACTCAACTGTTTTATCATTTGCCGATGATATGAAAATATTTCGATTTATTTCTTCCCTTAATGACGCCGAACTCCTACAAGAAGACCTAAATAGACTTGATGCGTATTGTGTTCGCAACAAATTAGACCTCAATCCCATGAAATGCACTTGTCTATCGTTCACACGCAAGCGAGATCAAATAAAATTTACGTATTTAACTAAGAATCAACCTGTTACAAGATCCTCGTCAGTGAAAGATCTTGGAGTTCAATATGACTCTAAACTTTTGTTCGATGAACATATAAATAAAATTGTTAACAAAGCAAGCAGATCACTCGGTTTTGTTATAAGAGCAGCATCAGAATTTAACAATATTGCTACACTGAAAATCTTATACAATACGTTTGTTAGAAGTAACTTAGAGTATGCATCGCAGGTCTGGAATCCAAGGTACGGCGTTTATATTGATCGAATTGAACAAATTCAAAAAAAATTTATTCGTTACCTTAATTTCCGCTTTAGGGTAGGTAATCGTAGTTACATTGATTCCTGCAAAGTTTTTCATATACTACCTTTAAAACAAAGACGTGACATGGCTAATTTAATATTCCTCTTCAAAATTGTTAATGGTTTTCTAAATAGTCCTCATTTTTTATCTAAGATCTCATTTGCAATTCCTAGACTATCATCTAGAGCATAAGCTGTCTTCAACCTACCTCTTGTATCCTCAAACTATAAGCAAAATGCATATGTTTACAGAGTCAATAGTGCCTATAATGTCTTGGCGCGTAAATATTTGCAACTTGACATATTTTCCACAAGCATATATTCAATCAGAGTACTTTTGAATGATGAATTCTTTTTATGCAGTTAGTATACTGTCTTATCATCTTATTTGCAAGTACATTTCATAATCATTATCTTATTACTTTATCATAATATCTTTATATTTAATATTTCACAATTTTTTTGTCACTATTATTAACTGTATTTCTTTCTTCTTGTTTTCTACCTCTTTCCAGATTTGTATTTATATGATTCATACCATTTCTATTTGTAGAAATTTAATGACTTTCTGCTTTTATTATATAACTTGTTATTAGTATTGTAATGTCGATAGTTCCTCTAAAATAAATAAAAAAAAAAAAAACGATATCACTCAAAGGCCAATGGCATGGTGGAACGGATGCACTATATGCTCAAAAGTGCCTTACAGTGCGCTTCCACAGCTTCTTGAATGAAGCACTCCCGGCAATTTTGTTGGGTCTGAGCACCACCCACAACGAAGATCTGCAGGCTTCACTGGCAAAGATAATCTTCAAAACATCTCTTTTGTTCCTTAGTGAATCCAAAAGCGCTCAATTGCACTGCGACAAAAAACCAAATACTCAAAGGCGAGGACCTTACAGTTTTCAAAAAAGAGAACCTTCTGAACAAAAGTATTCCCTTTTTAAATGATTTTGAAAATGGCGAAAAATCGTCTTTCCGAAGAGGTTATTTCTTTCTAAGTTGGAAGTAACTTAGTGTTGAAATTTTTATGATTTCTTGGTATTGTAAAATTTTCTCTCATGGTTTTAAGACACGATTGCAAGCATTTCCTTCTCAAAACACACATGACAACCAAATTTGCCTTGCCATCTATTTTTTGTTGATACTCTACTGCAGTCTTCCACAAAAAATTACATTAGCTCACTCTTGTCACTAACTGGCAATATGTTATTAAAATTAATTGACATCCCAACAATTACAACCTTTTAACAGCATAAGCTCTCAAGATGATTCCCAATCTCATCATTGACCAAGGAGGAATACAAGCTGAAGGCAAGAGAAGCCTCAACCTCCAGCATTAAATGAAGGAACGGAGGTTGAAAGGTACGAACCTCTTTTTCACGCCAATAAAAATTCCAAGAAGATCAAGATTCCTGATAAGAAAAAATCCATTCACTAACAAAGAATCAATATCTGATATTAGTCATCGGAGGAGATGTTGGACGATCGGAAAATTTCTAAAGACAGGACTGGACCAGAGAGATCAGTGTCCAGTGGCCTATCATTATACCTTCATTGATTTCTCATCTTCGTTGTTGCTTTTTATGAGTCCTGCATGGTCTTGTGTCTTTGTGTTAGATTTCTGGACCCTCGTCTTTGGCTGCGATGCATTTAGCGCCTACCAAAAGCCTCCTAAGCGCCATATAACACATTTGTACTATTTGCTCGCTGGACCAAGAGTCCAGGAGATGAGTTGTGTTTCGTATTAAAAAGTAATTAATCAGATAGCGCTGATCTGATGATATCCAAATTGAATCTCGGGTAACTTTTGTTTTTATTGCAGGTTGGGGAAATTGGTCGTTAATATTCAAAATAATTTTTTAATTGAGAAGAGTTTTTATTGAATGATGGACACTAGGTCCTTGCTGCGCTTCTGACTACAACTTGTCAGCTTTTTTCCTCCTGAATTAAACCAATTGACATGCCTGATTGAATTGAGTAACTCCAGAATGAAGTAGCAAAAAATTATGTTCAACACAATCGATGAGAGGACGGCAAGAAAAAGTCATTGCCAGAGCTGCCTAAGATTCTAATCAACAATTATCGCTATTATTGTTTAAGTCCAACCAATTAGAGATGATCCCTAGAGATAGGTTCGTGTGTGGAAGCGTCCAACATGCAGACACCGACAAATGTTGGGAAGATCGCGATAGTGTTCCCTTGTTCGTCTAAAACATACCATTTTTTTACAGGTGGATGGTGTGTGGTATTCGGACTGCAGCAGAGAAACATTTTTATGGTGGTGGCGGCGGTATTTTTATTAACAGGTGTACCATTAAATTGGCATGGTAGAATGCGCCAACAGCAATTTAATTTTATTGTATTAGGGAGCGTCTACAGACACATTAATTTTTATATCTTAATTTTGGGCAGCTAGTAGACGATTTAAAGTAGCGTTGGGTAGGATATTTTATGAATGGTTGCAAGCATAATATAGATGAATAGAGAGGGAAATCGCATTCTGATCCAGACGATAAATTTCATGAATTACGGAAAAAGTCCTTTCTACCTATAATTTTCCTTGTATTCTTCTGCAACCAAAGACAAATACTTCATATGCAAGAAATTTACCATACTGAAATAAAAAATTCATTAAAAATCCATATATATTCAAAAAAGATAAACTAATCGTACTGGATAACAACAATATTATTTCGATTAAGTCTCATTCATAAATTTATGACACAAGATCACAAGACATGGCCAAACAAAGATATATACGATGGTGATAGTCTCATATTAATGTTGCAACCTGCTGTGAGCATCTCCATAAAATTTATATTGGGCCTGAGAAGTTTTTCTCAATGTTTCTGTCTTCAGCCTTGATTTCTTCATTTTTTCTTGAATCTACCCAACGATAATGCTACTGAGGCTGTCAACAGCTCATTCAAGATATTCGTGTGGACAAGGTGAATTTATATGATTATAAAACATAAGCCACACAACTTCATAAATGAAACGAGATTTTGATAGGGAACAGTGTGTATCCTTGTGAAGTGTGGGCGCTTTTGGATGACAAACTAACATTGAAAATTACAAAATTATTAAGGAATGAAGAGAATACCTCAAGGTTGGTAGATAGGTGGCCTTTTATGATTTGAAAATTAATTTTAATCGAATTACAACGTTTCAAATATATTGAAGACAGGTGAAGGACCTATTTCAATTTGAATACATTTTTTGATACAAATTTTATTTAAAAACTTCAAATTAACATCTCAGAAAACTCGTTTCGAAAGTGAGTTCTTCTAAGAACTCCGGAATTCGGTTTGTAGCTTTTTGGTGGCATTCAAGCTTAAACGCCACTATTACCCTTGGAGCGCTACTTTATTGTAACTCAGACCGAGCGATACGATCTATCTAAATTTATAGGAAAAAAATTGAATGCGCTCGTTTGAAATCGACACCACTAGGTTACCATACGTGCATACTCGTATACTGAAGGAGAACTCCACGCCTGACGAGTAGAATGGAAGAAACGCTCAAAAATGCCGAGTGTCTAGCGAATTAGCATAGCCGTGTGAATAAGATGTTGCACGGTGGGCCATCATTTGAAATCTTAATCACTAACCAATCGAGATGCTGTGGGTGTTTTCCATATCAGATCATTTGCATTTCACCTGATGATTTTAGATGGAATGCGTTAGCATCTAGATTTGAGATGTGAGATTTTTCGGTGAATTTGTGTATTGAGTACAGCTGGAAAAGTTTAGACCTTTCAACTAGGGTACGTTAAATCACTTCAATGTGGCGTTTGTTTAATGCACTACATGATCCAGTGTCAATGCAAAACTATCAATATAAGGATGAAAAAGGACTCGCGTTTTTTTGTCTTACCAATTGAAGTATCAAACATTTCACGTGATACGAATTTCTTTTCATCTCTGATCGATCTGCTTTCAAACTACAGAAACTGAGTGCATAAATTATTTCAAGCAGGAACTTTGAACAACTCTACGTAACAGTCGCAGTTACTAGTTAGCTCCAGCTTATAAGGCTTGATAGATAATTTTGGCAATGAACAGACCTCTCGAAAGCCACAGAAATACATGATAGGGAGATGAAAGCTATTTACACCCTTAGTGAGTGAACCCTAGAAGCGCAAAGGTTCTGGAATTCCAAAGTGCCCCCTCTACCAGTATTAGAACGTAGCTGGGAACCGTTTGACACATTTCTTGGAGCTTATAGGGATTATCTACCGTTAAGTGAGAATTATCTACGGCTAAAATTATCTGAAGAGAACCACTGTTAAATGGAGAAGACACAAGGAGCAATTATTAACTTAACCAAACACGACCGCGCAATGTATCAAACTTTTATTACCCTTTTAAATACGGGGTGCTCCGGTCAGGCTCTTTTCGGCCCCGAAAAGCTCCGTCAGAGATAGCGCAGGCACCACTCGTCCGCCCTTGGAGCCCGATTGGAACCGCCAAACGAGGTTACGGCTCCCAGAGAATAATTAGTGGAACTCTAACAAATTGAAACCCTACGCGAATTCACTGCACGGTCGGCTGAAATTCACTACAAAACTTTAAAGAAACACTTCAAAACCCTGAAAGTCTTTAACATAACTTGACAGCGACGGGTACTTGGCAATTCCGCGATTTCAAACCTTGTTAACCACAATGTGTTAACTCCGTTCCGACACCAGTAAAATTCTTCCTTGGAAAAAATAACCTTTCCGCCCACGAGCAGAAAGTTCACAGCATCTAGAATTGAAACAAAGGAAGAAAGAGAAACAACCGGAAAATTACTTTACCAGAAAACATTAATACGAAACTTACAATGTAATATACAATCGAATATTAATAAAAAAATAAAGAAAACAGTTGGCCAACACTTACACCGTTGATTTTGCTGCCACTGAGGAGAGGATCCCCAAATAATTTGATTTCACGCTGCTTCAATTCTTGCCAATTCCACTGGCAATTTATTGATACCACTTCCTCCGCTCTGCTCACGAACGCG
Organism: Odontomyia ornata; assembly: GCA_963969285.1. Classification (NCBI taxonomy): domain Eukaryota; kingdom Metazoa; phylum Arthropoda; class Insecta; order Diptera; family Stratiomyidae; genus Odontomyia; species Odontomyia ornata. The sequence goes on along the minus strand of OZ017740.1, from coordinate 58,010,685 downwards.
GGCAATTTAGCTGCAAGCACTTCTTCGAATCTCGATCGTGTCAGGATGATTCAGTGGGGAGGAACAATGGATGTGAATAATAACAAAAAGAACGAAAATATCAATTAAACAATTTATTTGGCAATCAATTCACGGCGGATGGCGGATCTCGACTGCCTCATGTCGAATGACAGTATCGTCGTGTCTGTGATGTTCGGTGTGCTTACACTGACAACTCGGCCATTCCTGCATCGGAATCGTCCTTGATTTCGTCACTGCTGTCTCCGTCATTGGTTTCTTCGTCGGTTGCGATTTCCGGTGGTTTTGAACACCACGGTCGGATCTTGTCAACGGCGTAAACTGAACAAAACGTCTTTTGTGAAATTCGTAAGCCTGGTATATCCTCGATAACGTACCGGTCCTTGCCAAGAATGCGGGCGATTATATAGGGTCCCTTAAATTTGGGTTCCAACTTTCGACTCTCCCCAGTCGAAACAGCTTCGTTCTCAATGAGTACAATATCGTTTATCATATATTCTTTGAGCGAAGAATGCTTTTTGTCGAAACGTTCCTTCCAACGCAGCCGCTGACTTTCAATATTCTCCAAAGCTGTATTTCGTTTAGTTGCTAGGTCCACGAATACTGGCTCTGATTCGTTTTTGTTAATAAATTCGTCTTGCTGAACTGAGATAAGATTATTATTTGTCACATCTCTGAGTGTAAAATCAAATATGATTTCGTTTGGACTGAATCCAGTAGCATTATTCCTCTGCGTATTTATACTCCATTGCAGCGCGGGTAGTAAATCGTCCCAATCGTTTTTATTTTCGGCGGTCGTACGTAGATAAGACAATATGGTTTGGTTTGCACGCTCCACTTGTCCGTTTGCACGCGGAGTACGGACGGCAGTTTTGATATGAGTAATTTCATGTGACTTGCAGAACGCAGCAAATTTTCGCGACACAAATGCGGAACCACGGTTGGTTATAATTCGCGTAGGCAAACCAAAATAGCTGGTTAGATCAATTAAAATATTAATCACGGGTTGCGTAGAGGTATTCCGGACGGGTTTTGCGACTAGATATTTCGAAAAAAAATCGGAAATTGCAACTATATACATATTGCCCCTTTTGCTACGTTTGAACGGTCCGAGGTGGTCGATATGCAATTGACGGAATGGTATCGGTAACATCGATTCCGTATATAAACGTCCTTCAGGCTTTCCTGAACGCGATTTATTGTATCAGCAATTAACACACGAGTCTATATAGTCTTTTACCACTTTACGCATTTTAGGAAACCAATAATTTTGTTGGATGCGCCCCATTGTCTTTTCAACACCGAAATGTCCGTAATTATCGTGAAAATTTTGCACTACGCGTAGTCTGACGGATTTTGGTATCACTAGTTTTAGCTGCTCGTTAACCTTTCGACACAAACGGAAATCTTTTAGTTCATATTCACTTTTGATTTGTTTAACACGTTCATCTTTTATTTTATTTTGAATAACGTTCACAATGTGCCGGAGCTGATCGTCTTTCAACTGCATAGTATAAATCCAATCGTCTGATCTACTTGTTATAGCCATGACGAGTCCTGCAACTTCACGATCTTCGGGTGGCAGCTCGGGAGCTCGGCTGAGTGCATCGACATGTGCAAGTCGTCGTCCGGGTCGGTGCACAAGCTCAGCATCGTATTCAGTCAATCGTAACATCCACCTGGCAATACGAGGGATCATTTCGGTTTTCGTCTTCATATGCGTTATCGCTGAACAATCGGTAACTACACGGATGGGTCTGCCTAGAACATAAACACGAAATCTGTCTAGACTCTCGACCACAGCGAGCACCTCAAGCTCGTAGCTGTGATAATAGCTTTCGGCTTCGGAACAATGGCGGCTATAGTAAAAGACGGGTTTCCAATTCTTTCCATCCATCGACTGCAGTAATACACCAGCAAGTCCGACTGTACTGGCGTCAGTGTGTATTTCGTGTCGTGCGTTGATATCGAACAGCGCCAACACTGGTTCGTTGCATAGAATCTCCTTGAGCTTCTGGAACGATTCGGATTGGTCACTTCCCCATAGAAAGTGTTTCGATCCCTCCGTATATTTTCTCAGCAGTTGAGTGATCGGTTTCGAAATCAGCGAATAATTGGGTACGAATTTTCGGAAAAATCCTGTGAGTCCGAGAAATCGTCTCACTTCGGTTACATTCCTCGGCGCTACAAAGTTCTTTATCGCGCTAACCTTTTGTTCTCCCGGTTTTATGCCTTCATCGTTGACAATGTGTGCCAAGTACTCGATTTCGTCGGCAAGAAAACTGCACTTATCAAGTCTCATTGTTAATCCGTAAGATTTCAAAAGTTCTAAAAATTTTCGGAGCAACGATAGACCAGTCTCTATGTCTTTGCTCGGTAGAACTATATCGTCCAAATACGCAATCGCTTCTCCGGGCCCCATTTTTGAAATGATCTTGTTTATTAAGCTTTGAAAAACTCCCGGCGCGTTCACAAGACCAAAAGGAATGCGATTGTACTCATAATGTCCATCATGAGTAACGAAAGCGGTGTACGGTTTCGACGTTTCGTCCACTTCGATTTGATGGTAGCCCATCCTTAGATCAAGCGTGGTGTAATATTTGTTGCCTGCTAATTTAGCAAACTGATCCTCGATATTCGGCATAGGGAAAGGTTGTTTAATCTTTTTTCCATTTAATTGGCGATAGTCTACGCATAAACGATTTTCGCCGTTTTTCTTCTCTATGAGAACGATAGGCGAAGCATATGCGGATTCCGATGGACGTATAATATTGGCGGCGAGTAGTTCGTCTATGATGTTTTCGACGGCTTGTCGTTTTGCATATGGGAGTCGATATGGTCGTTGTGTAACCGGTTCGACGATATTGCCATCTTTACAGTCGAACATTTTCCCAATTCGTGTAAATTTGTTGCAAAAAGTGTACGGAACTCAGACAAGAACATTTTTACTTGATTTTGTTCCTTGACTTTTAAGGATGTTCCCAATTTTAATGCCTCGTCATTTTCCAACCAGCATTCCTTCCCTCGAATTACCAGCGATTGTCCGTCTCTACATAGTACGTCCCGACGTAATATTATTTCGTATTCGATACAATCATCCTCGACAACTAACACATCTACGTCGTACGTCTTGTGATCAATGTTCATTGAGACGATTACTTTGCTCGTACATTCGTATTTACCACCCGCAAATCCGCACAGAACAACCTTGCAAGGAACGAAAGCACCTATAGTGTTCGCCAACGACGCTCTCATCAACGTTCTATTGCTCCCCGGATCCACGATTGCTCGAATCTCACGACCTCGTATTGACACCACTTTAATGATTTCCTTTCCATTTTCATTCGTCCGGATTTCGTACGTTTTCGCGCTATCCGGCGCAGACCTCATATGCGGGCAACCGGCGGTTTGATGAGTGGTACGATTGCATGTTGCGCATCTTGCACGGCGTTGCGGTTGTGGACAACGGACGGAGATATGGCCGGGCTTGAAACAATTATAGCAGACGGGTTCTTTCGGTTTTCTCGGTAATGACGATGTTTCAGGCTTACTCGTAGGACTCGGCGGACGCATGTCGTATGATCGGGGTTTCGGTTGGAAAGATTTTTTTGAACGGCAAGTGTCGGTATAGCGTCGAATTGCTGATAATAATTCGTGGCAAAAATTAAATTGTCGTGCTGATGATATTTTCCCGAAATCGATATCGTTGCAACCATTTGTCACGTATTTTATGATTGCTGCGTCGGGCAATCCACCTTTCCGGCCTAACGCTAGAACTCGATAATAATATTCCTCCATCGATTCGGTAAAATTACGTTTCGTTTCAGCCATACGGAGATGAATATCGGCTATGTTCATGAAACACGGAAAATCTGTAAGAAATTTTTCGACAAACTCTGTCCAAGAATTAAAAACTGGCGACATGTCGATCCATGTTTTAGCAGCACCCTTCAACTTCGAAAACATTGAAAGCAGCACAAGACGGTCACTCCATCGGTAGGCTTCCTTTAGTTGTGTGACACGACACACAAACTGTTCAGACGTTAAAGGATCGGCGGCAAACGGGTGAAACTCCGGCAATACATCGGCAATGTCGCAAACATTCACAGACCCAATCTCGCTCGTCGGTTGATATACATACGAGTACATGCCTGTTGGCGGTTGAGCGAGATGCGGACCCGTCGGAGCGGAGGCATTTGTGACCTGCATGCGCGGCTGGTGATGTGAAGCAAACGAAACATTACTCATCATCGGTCCATGTATCGTGTATGCGAGTGGTTGAGTCATATTTGTCGACGACGGCAACTGCGGTGGTACATACGGTTGTGTGTGTGCGTTCATGTTTACACTTCCACTTATGAACGATTGAACGTTTTCGTCCACGCGTTGTGAAACTGTTTGTGTTACTGGCGTCGAAACGCTCTGTGGCACACCAACACTCAAATTTTGCAGCTGATGGACTGTTTCTTCGAGTTCGCGGACTCTCGGCAAGAGATCACTATCTATCCCTGTCGCACTTTTATCACCCAATTCGGCGAGGCGTTGAACAAGCATGGACTTGTTCCCGGCGGTCGCCAATCCATGATATCGGCACTTCTCGCGCAGCACTTTCACCGTCAATCCATTTAATTCGGTTATCAAACCCATTATCTCACTTCTGAACTGCCAGGATGATTCAGTGGGGAGGAACAATGGATGTGAATAATAACAAAAAGAACGAAAATATCAATTAAACAATTTATTTGGCAATCAATTCACGGCGGATGGCGGACCTCGACTGCCTCAAGTCAAATGACAGTATCGTCGTGTCTGTGATGTTCGGTGTGCTTACACTGACAATCGTTCGTCAAATACGTGCGTCCTCTCACTTTTATCTCAACCGGCACACTTCACCGGATGATTTTTAATAATCAAAAGAAGAGCGGGACATCCTTCCGTCCCCCATTTTGTCAATTTTCTAACCAACGGCTCATTCTTCTAGGTCGAGGGCCCTATAAATTCCACTACGTGTGGTCGGCTATGCAGTTTTCCACCACGAGAATCGGTGCTTTTGGGTGTTCACGAGAATCTCTCTTCTAGTAAACTAGTTTGGGGAAATGTCAGTTAAACATTTCACTGACAGTTTTTCAGTTTATTTTGTTTATCAGTTTCTTTTGTTCATCAGTTCATCGGCCTGATAAAGCTGATATAAATTTATACAATTCCTTTTCTTCAAATCAGCAACGAAAGATGATTTTGACTGGAATCGCTTCAAGCATTTAAAACATAAATTTGTGACCAAATTCGGAAATTTTCGTTGCATATGAGCCATGAATATCTTATATGATGGGTAAGTTTGCGGACACCATGTGCACGCTCATGTTTGGTATTGCTTAAGGAAATCCTCGTTCTTACGTATGAAAAGCGATTTCGAGTCGGTAAAAAGATGACGATATTTTTCCGGTCGGTTATATTCATAAATTCCTATCATTTCCGGTGTGACTGGTTTTAGCAATGAACGTGTCGTTGGCTTGATAAAAAACTTGGCTAGTTCTATGGTATTCACTTCTGATGCGCGATGTATATTACGTTCATGTCAGCGAGCGTTGGTTGCAGATGAGAACGTTGTGGTGATCCGACCATGCGCAAAAGCTGGAGAAGTAAGTAGATAAGTGAGAATACCATATACTTCGTGCTCGTCTACTTAGCTTGGCATTGATTAACCGACAAAGCTTGGGTAAATCGAAGTAATAAATATATTAAATCACTTCACGAAAAGATTAAGCATTTTTGCTAGTCACCGATCGATGGCCACGTGAAAATTACCCAAACAATCCACTGACCTAATTCACTATTAATATTAATCGTTATTTTAGTTGACTAAGCAAAGTGGTGAGTGCACCCAATAAGAAATGCACTTGATTGACAACAAAGGTAAACTTGAGGTAAGCAATATTTTTGTATGAATGTCCATGGCCATCAACAAGCCAATCACTCTTGATACTACGCTTGTCCTACTCAAGGTTTTTGCCCGAGTAGAACCGTCTCAAGACATTTAGCCCGAGACTGACAAACTTCAAGAGTCAATTAAGATAATAAACCAGCCCGGATCCAAGCAGACGTATGGATAACCTTACGCACATTGACCAGCTAGTTAGTCAGTCCGTACGTACATCAGCCAGCTAGTCAACCAGGCCGGATATAAGCAGCGTTACTTGCCCCGGTCAAGGCTCTTTCTCGAGCAGTAGTTTTTCTAAGGCATTTTGCTCAGGAACGAGCAAGTAAACGCGATTTCAACTCAGCGATCGAGCGGACATTGCAGTTTGGACCAAATTGTCACCGGCAATCAAACAACCTGGTCGCACGGATTGCCATCATCTAACCATCGGCAACTAATACGCATCGCCAGTGACCTTACAGGCACCACGCAACATCAGCGATCGTGCGGACATCAAAATTTGGGCCAAATCGCATTCGGCAACCAACCGACCAACTCACACTGCCAGCAACCACCAAGACCAACATTCGTTAGCGGCGACTCGACAACCACGAACTAACCACCAGTGGCCTGTGATGACATCGCAACCCCGTCCGTCACTCAAGAAAGCAATCGCTGCGACACCCAGAGCGGGTCCGAGGCTAATCACGATCGAGGAGCACCGGTCACGCTTGACCAAGCCGAGCCGGAAGAGAAGCGGCAATGAGGTGGGCACATTGTTGAGTATTGCCACAAGAAAAGTAACCTGCGCCAATTGGCACATCTCGCGGTAGCCAAAGCGAAGTGGGAGTCCTTCAAAATACAAATCAAAACGCTAGAATTAGAGTTCAAGGCAGAGCAGTGCCGTAAACGGGAGGCACGCGCAGCAATTAACAACCAGGATGGCAAATTTAGTGTGAAGAATAAATAAATGTATTTGGTTGAGAATACGTGCGTTTCATTGGGGAAGCTCTAGAGTGAAGTTGATTGGAGTTTTCAGGTTTTTCAGACTAAGCAAGTGTATCTGCGTAAGCACCGAATATATAAAAGTGGGTATATTGGCGCTGTGTCCAACGAAACTCGCCCCAGGTGGTTAGGGGATTGAAAAAGGCTGAACAAGAAGTTCATATGACAAAATCGACACCGTGTTGCTGGAACTTCTGTTGTTTCATCATTTTCTCGTTGGCGATTCCTATCCAAGTTTGGGGTCAGCTACTAACGGTAAGGATTAATTTTCCTAATTTAAGTCAGACCAAGCGACGTTAAAATTTGAGGATCTTCATTCATAAATTCACTTGGTTCCAAAAGCGATCCTTCCTTGTCTTCGACTTCCTGTTTGGCGCACAATATTTTCATCTAAGAATTGTGTTGGATCCAAATTCAATTCCATAGCAGCTTCTTCCTGAGCATCAGGTTCTCCGTCAATTGGTTCTTCTTTGATAATGATCAGCATGGGCAAAGGCCGTCCAGTTAGTTGTTTATTTTGTGGACGGTTTAGAATTGGTTTATCTTGCGTTGTTTTATTCAAGGGTTGAAGTTTGCTTCTGTTGTGATGCAATATAAGCAACCTCTTGACGCATTGAATTTTTAGCCATTTCCAGCCAATTCATCTGCTTCATTTGTGCGGCCAAACATCGATTTTTGAAACTTTGCCATGAGTTCATAAGGCTGAAATATGAGTGACATCTTCGTAACGATAAAAGATCCGATCCAATAATCTTCACACTGACGCACGCTTGAATTTTTGACGAAAGAGATTCCTTATTAGCAGCCAAGCTCGTGAAAATTGGAACACATTCACTATCCGGGGCCAAGCACAGACGACAGTAATTTGCCGTGCCTGGACGCGTATATTTTCTGTCATTTCTTTTACACTTTTAATTTTTCACATTTAATCAACACTGACTTCGGGCGGAAATGGATGAGCTCCTAAACGATGAGCGTTCACAACTTCCCGAACAATTGCTTCCTGTCTCCAAGTACACTTCAACTTGTTCACTTCACGAGATCTGGTGTGAAATCCACACACTAGTGCTGCATGTACCAAAGGTCTTGCCATCCGATCCACAATCGGTCATCAACATTGTTACCGATATGCTGATCGATCGAAGTTTGGCTGGTTGTGTAATTGGGTAGGATGACGCTTGATGGTGAGTTGGTTGGTTCATAGTTTTCTTTTGTGTATGTTGAATTTAAATAATACCTTCTTCGCTTGTCATGTTCCTCTTATATGTTCTCCAGTAACAGGTTTCTTTTCTGCAGCAACAAATCAATGCTATCTAAATCTTCCTACTTCTACTGCTACTTTCGTTTAATTCAATATCCTTATATGTATATATATATATATATATATATATATATATATATATATATATATATATATTCAGAAGTTAAAATTAATTAATAGCATGTTGTTTCTTACAAAATTTTACGCTTTCTGGACGTGAGGTTTGAGTTTATTCACGGCTGATTGCGTAAAGTCATGCCAAGATCCCTTCGTGGTTGTCGCGAATTTATTATACTTGGCATTATCCCGTAATACTTTTCAAATCAAACATCCCCGAGCCGGCCAAGCTTTAATAATTTTAATAAATTGATCATTGAACCTGTTTTTAAAGTAGATTCTTCTTCTTCTTTATAGCGCCACAGCCCCTTTGGGCCTACACTTCCTACGAAAATAGCCACCGACTTTCTCGGTCTATTGACCGTGTCCTCCAATTTCGAAATCTGAGCGAAAGATTTCAAACCAGAACAGCGTTTCCTCGGTTTTCCCTCTAGTCTCCACCTTTCAGTTCTCCCAACTAATACCTTTTAGGGTATCCGTTGTTCATCCATGCAATTCACATGCCTTGGATTTCTTCTATCTTTTCTTCGATTGCCACCAGATCCTCCTTCGGAGAAAATGAATAATCCCTGCCCTCCACCATCGCCACCCTCCACAGCCTTCTCTGTGTTTAACGCCGTCCGCAGCACCTTCCTAATTTTTTCCACCTTTGGAGCTGTAGTAATCGAGTAGTCGCCTAAACAAACTGCTCGAAAACCACCATAATGCTGATCCTGAAATTGGGACACAGCAACCCCCTTTACAACGGAGATCATCCACGAATTGCACTTTCACAATGCAATGGAAAGTGGACGGAAGGCTTGTCAACTGCAGTTTTGAAGAGTCCTGGAAGGTGATGACCAGCAGCAATGGAGAGTCTTCTGCAGAACGCCACGCATAGCGCACGTCGTAAAAACTCCGCCGGCGAAGGCAAAAGTCTAATTTCGGGAAAAAATTGATTGCGAGGGGAGATTGGACGTCGTGGATTTTGAACAGTTGCGCGTTAAGTGAATTCTGCCAATTAATTTGTGTTGTTTTCTTGCATCCCTCGATTTGATAATAACAGAGATTACCTAATAACCCTTGTATATCGTGTTATAATATAATTCACGTGTCAAGTGACTCGGGCTTCATAGTTAGGCAACATTTAGCAAGGATTATCGTCGCTGACAACTATACAATTCAGAAGCTTTATGAAAGTAACATCTATCGGAAAAATAGAAAAATACGCATTATTTCATTGAATGCCGAATACATCAGATTCCGTCTTGGATGCTAACGGATAGCAAATCAATGCAAAATTAATCATCGTTGCGTTGATTCGTCTCTTTAATAAATTTTCTGCACTGTAACAAGCTGCGGTCGATTTCCTTAAGAGCAAGTGTATTTCAATTCCAAATGAACTTATAGTAAAAAGTGCTTAGAATTGCAATCCGCTTGAGCCCATGCATTCAGAGATTGTGGCAAGAAAGCCATTGGAGCCGCGTTTGAATGTATTGAACTGGATCAGAGCATGCAAAAGCCAAACGAGTCAAATCCTACTGCTAACCTTTGGCTCAATGAAATAGGGGAGTCGGTATTGAATCTTCCGGCAGACACTTCACAACGCCGAAGAAAAGAGCGGAGTCGAACCTGTCGCGCAACAAGTTTGGAAAAGTGATATCATTTCCGTGATAATTAAGCACTTTGATTCGATCGTTATTTGTCAAGTGCTCCTACTGAGGCATTTACCAATTTATGCATAGAAGGTTTCGTGAATTTTTTACATATTGCGAAAAAATACGATTTAGAATGAAACTACACCAATCGACCTGTAAGAGGTACAACAAAAAAGTACAATGAATTATTAAAGTTATACCTTTGGTATTTCCTTTCCTCTAGCCTAACCGGGTATGGGACCCGCAACGATGGCAGGTCCCTCCACTGAAATGAGGTAGCCATCGGGTGCGCTCTTCCCTTTTATTGCGTTAGAGGGACTCTTGCCCGGGTAGAGTAGCCTTCCGTTCACGTGCCCTTTTATGGTATAGTGCTATGGAATTCCATTGCATAATACTATAACATAAATTGGCCACGTTTATATTTCTCCTTTGATGGATAAATTTATACAAATAAAGTTCGTATGAGCTTTCACTCAAATGGGAAATACATGGCCACGTCTACGTTTGGATCTTGGTCCGGTTGGAAGGTTGCGAGGGGGCATCGCTTCCACCTGGATGCCTCACTCTTATATGTGGACCATAAGTACCGTCAAAAACGACGGAGTCTCTGCAAGTCCGTCCGTTTTCTTCTGGCCCAATTTGTTCTTTGAAAAAGCAATTTCAACCCTTAGTAGGTTACCTTGGCCTCGACACCAGTCGATCGGCACTCGACTCTTTGTAATTCATGAATGCGGAATTTTTTTGTGGTGGATCCTTGTGCTTGGAAAGAGAACCCGCCCCACGACACCACAACACTAGCTTGCCAGCGCATTCAGGCGTCCTCACACAAGGCCAAATCTGGGTGGATACTACCATCCTCTTCCGTTGAGGCTGCAGACTTTTGCTGCAGTCCTGTACGTCCTGTTCTCTCATCTGCAATTTATAAATCAATTCGTCTCTGCTGAGACGATCGACTAAAATTTTTGTAGCTTTCATCTTTACTATACTATTATATTATTACCCCTCTAAATCTAACTCTAAATTAAGGCGTACTATTATTAAAAAATAAAGCAACGTAAATGTTCAAACAAAATAAATAGTAGTTCAGCCTTAGTTCTGGAATGATTCCGGTAAAAAGGTCTATAATTTGACTCTGTCACACAATGGATTGGCATAAGGAGTTAGGTGATACGGTTGAACCTTTTACCTTGCAGCAACTACGCAAAATGGTTCAAACGTGTATTGCGACATAAGAGTCTACTGAACACACGCCGCACACAAATAACCCTGATCCCACTCCTGTGCCAAAAAAGGGCTTCAAGTCAGGCTCTACCAAGACCCAAACCAGTCATACTTCTAATGGTAATAATGAGAGGATCTCTTCTGATGTCTCTTTTGCAAGCAAGGTCATAAATTTCATCGATGTCCTTCGTTTATGACCGTTGGTGTTAATGAACGAAAAGACTTTATTATTAAACAACAACGTTGTTTCAATTGCTTCCGCAAACATATAATTAGAGAGTGTACATCAAAGTATAATTGCCATTGTTGCCATAAGAGGCACCACTCATTGTTACATATCCATAAATATAAAAGCCAACCCGAACCAAAAATTCAACAGTCTTCAGTTGACGATTCGGATAAAAACCGTGAGCCTGAAAAATCACAAGATGTAAGGAACGACGCGTCCGCTGACGTTTTGCTAGCTCCGGCCATGATATGAGTAAAGGAGAACAATGGGTAAGAAGTTAAAGCTCGAGCTCTCATCGACCCATGCTCCCAAGTCTCACTTATCACAGAATCTTTATGTCAGAGATTGCAATTGAAGGCTCGACGTGTGCACATACCTCTCAAGGTCACCAGAGGCTCTCTTGCCACCACCATACGCAAATCGTCTGAAGTTACTATCAAACCTCATTTCACATCATCTTATTCAAGTAAGATTGAAGAACTTGTAATTTCCAAGGTATCGTCCTACATTGCCCCTCCAATGCACATTTCTCAAGTGTTACCTCATTTTGAGGGACTTGTTTTAGCGGATCCGCAAAACGTGGATCACAATCACATTGATATGTTATTAAGTGCAACTGTTTACGCTGAAATCGGGGAAGGCACTTTAATAAAAGGACAACGTAATGAACGTATTGCCACCAAACCAAGATTAGGGTGGTACTTATCGGGCGATACTCCGAGCCCTCGTAATACGTCTTCGCACGTTACATCCCTCCACATCTGCAATGATGTTGATCTTGTCTAGACTTTACAAAAATTTTGGGTACAAGAAGAAGTACCCAAGGCACCCATGCTTACGCCTGATGAGCAAGAGCTTACAGCTCACTTCGAGCAAACTCACTGCCGTACTGATGAAGGTCGATATGTACTGAGATTACCATTCAAAAAGTCAGTATCTCACAATGAAATAGATTTTACTCCTTCGAACCGTACATCTGAGAAGATGTTGCAGAAAATGGGAACTCGTTTTCAAAAGGATCTCAAACTCAAAGAAATGTATCATAGTTTTTTGAATGAGTATGAAACCATGGGTCACATAACCAACGTATCATTTGATATTTCATCGGAACATTATAATTTCTGGTTGAAATGGGTATTCTCAAATAAATTGTATTAAAACTCCACATTGGAACAGCTACTCGCCTCGAGCAGAAATCGTTGAAATTCATGGGTTTGCCGATGCGTCTAAGCTCGCACATGGCGCTTGTTTATATCTCAGAGTTGTGCGTGAAAGTCAAGCTTTCGTAGCACTAGTAACTGCCAAGAGTAAGGTAGCTCTATTGAAGCAATTATCCATCCCACGTTTAGAACTCTCAGCTGCCTACTTGCTAGCCAAAATGGCGAAACATTATCTGAAAACTTCTAAAATTGGTATTCTTCTTCTTCTTTGTAGCATTACAGCCCCTCTCGGGCCTTCGCTTAGAGATAGTTAGAGTACCTCATTTTCATGACCGTATTGATTTTTTCAGAAGTTGATTTCGTCAGTACCATGCTCCCGTGTGCTTGCTCAGCTATGATATGATCAGATTAAATCAGTTCATATCACCACTGAGTGAACACTCGTAGCCTGTCCGAAAAATCCCAAGAACTAAATCACGTTGCTCCCAACGAGATTTGAACCTGGGACCCTCGGCTTATGCGTTCATGCCCTAACCACTAGGCCACACAGGCTAAAATTGGTATTACATCTTCACATTTATGGAGTGATTCCACTGATGTACTTCAGTGGCTTAAAGACCACCCTTCACGTTGGAAGCCTTTTGTAGCATCCACGACGATATGCCCGTAGCTCGATGGCATCACTTTAAATCCAAGGATAATCCCGCTGAAATAGTATCGCGGGGTTGTACAGTAACTCTAGTAACTCATAATGATCTATGGTGGAAAGGATCAACTTGGTTATCTCAACCCACAAAATCATGGGTATCGTCTCAAGATGAACCCCTAGAATCCAGAGAACCACCTCCTGAAGGAAACACTGCAGAACCTGTAGCCCATTTAATCACACGACCACACTATGAATACGATTTGATTCATCGTTTTTTGTCTGTCAATAAACTCTTCAGAGTCACCTCATAATGTCTAAGATTTATTTTCTTCTTCTTAGCACTACAGCCCCTCTCGGTCCTTCGCTTCCTACAAATAGTGCCTCCAACTGTCTCGATCCATTGACCGCGTCTTCCGATTTCGAGATCCAAGCAGCGATGAACTTTCTTCATCGACCGAGTCAAACCGGCGTTTCCTCGGTTTATCCACTGGTCTCCGGCCTTCAGTTCTCCCAACGAATACCTTCTTGGGTATCCGTTGTTCGTCCATACGATTCATGTGTCCAGCCCATTGCAGCTACCGCAGTCTTATAATCGTTGAGACCTCCGGGTCGTCAAAAATTTCGTACAGCTCATGATTGTATCGAATTCGCCACTGGTCCCCGTCTAGCATTGCTCCGATTATTCTCTTTCATTACCCGCTTTCGTTACTTTGGCGCCCAAATACACAAATTCGGTAACATTTTTGATGCTGTATTCGACAAGTGTAATATTTTGTACAAATTTTTCCTCGACTGCGTCATGAACTTTGTTTTATTTTCATTGATTTGTAGCCGTACTAGTTTTGCTTCGCTGTCGGATTTCAGGAAGAGTTCTTTGGCAGTTGTTAATGACCGCGATAAAATGTTTACGTCGTCCGCATAGGCTACTACTTGGCTCGACTTGTATAGTAATGTACTCGCGTATTGACAGGTAGCCAAATTGAAAAGCAAGCCCTGCATCTCCCTGCTTTAGTCCGATATTTGTGTCAAAGGCATCGGTGAGTTGGTTATTGATGCGGACTTAGGAGGTCGTCGACGTCATTGTCATTTTAGTAAGACGGACTTATTTGGCTGGGATGCCAAAGCAAAACATTATTCAGTACAGTACGTTACGACCAATACTGTCGTTTGCTTGCTTAAAGTCAACGAAAATTTGAACGTCTATGTTGAATTCCCAGCACTTTTCAAGTACCTGCTTGGCTGTAAGCAATTGGTCTATTGTCGATCTGTCTGCTGGAAGACCACCTTGTTACTCCCCAACAAAACTGTTGGCATATGATCCGATTTTATTTTCTAAGATCTTTGAAAATATTTTATACGACGTACGAAGTAGTGTGCCTCTATAATTTTCGCACTGTAGCTTGTCGACTTTTTTGTGGATAGGGAATATCATTGATTGGCTCCACTCTTTCGGCATATGTTCTTGTTGCCAAATGTGCTAGATGACTTTGTGAATAGCTAGATGAACACTACTGTGAGCATGTTTGATGAGCTCCACTTGAATCTCATCAATGCCCGGCGCTTTATTATTCTTTTGGGCTTTGATGGCAGAACCAACTTCAACCAGACTTGGTGGGGCCAATGGACACTCTCCGCAGACATCTATAGGCTCCAATGTTCTGGAGCTGTGCGGAGAATCAAGGAGATTCTTAAAATATCTAAGATTTACAGTGCACCTTTTAAGTTGCGTGACTAAGAAAAGAAAAGAGCCAATCAAAAGCTTCTTAGAGCATCTAAAGAATTATGTCACAATCTCTCAATTTTTTTTTTTTGGTATCGATTATGAAACCTCCTTTCATTTCTTCATCGAAAAACATACAGCCTGATGAGCTTAATAGTGCTTGCTTATTTATTGTCTATCTTCATCAAAGTATTCATTTTGCTGAAGTGCGATCTTCATTGAAAAAAGGGTTGCGATTGCCCAATTTCAGCCCAATTTTAAGGTTGAATCCGTTTTTGGATGGTGATTTAATGAGAGTGGGAGGTCGATTAGTGAACTCTCAACTAGCACATGAGAATAAATTTCCCCTTTTACTGCATCATAATGATGACTTCACTATAATGCTAATTCGTCAAACACATTTAGACACCTTTCACGGTGGAATCCAGTACCCTCGGCACATTGTGCTTACAATATTGGATCTTAAAAGGACCGGTAGCTGTCAAATCATGCGTTAAAACTTGTCATAAATGCATACTTTACTCAAAAAAGGGTTGAACGCAACTAATGGGAAATTTACCTCTAAATCGTACATTACCATCCAAACTCCTTAATATCTCTGGTATCGATTATGCTGGACCGATAAAAGTTTGCTTAGCCAAAGTTAGAGGCAATGTCCATCAAAGGGGCTGTATTGCTATTTTTGTCTGTTTCTCTACTCATGCCGTTCACATTGAAGTAGTCGAAGACTACAGTAGTGCTGCTTTCATCGCTGCATTTCATCGTTTCACATGTCGCAGAGGTCAATGCTCTGAATTACATAGTGAGCAGGGAACTACTTTAGTCGATGCTGATTCAGAGCTCACCAAGATGTTCCAAGGTGCCTTTTTTTTGTGGTAGGGAGGTGAATGCCATTTATGCACAGAGTGTGGT
Source organism: Odontomyia ornata (assembly GCA_963969285.1). NCBI lineage: Eukaryota > Metazoa > Arthropoda > Insecta > Diptera > Stratiomyidae > Odontomyia > Odontomyia ornata. Next base: position 57,994,839 of record OZ017740.1, on the reverse strand, counting down.
ACTCCCATGCTCGCAAGAAGGCGACAGGACTGCTCACTAAACACCTCCCCTGTCAACCTGAGAACCCAGCCTGGAACCGTTGTTACCCTCCAGTTACCCTCCGCGTGGGAGTTCCTTCGGCTAAGGACCTCGGACCCGGCTTGCCGTCGAAGACGGTCGTAGGTGGCGCCACTCGCTTATCCCCTGGTCATAAAAAGCCGCCAGGCGAGACTAACACTCTTTAAGCTCTTCCCAAACAGGGGAGGACTAGAATCACCGGATGACCAGTTGCACAACTTGCCGGGCTCAGATTTTCCGGCGTGACTCGCACCGAGCAAAAAAACTAAGTAAAGAAACACTTTCGTTAACAGAAATTCCGGAATAAATAACAAAGAAATTTACCCTCGAACACACCCGAGCCAGGTGTACAATAAACATGCACGGCAATCTTACTCTTCCTTCAATAAGCACACAAAAACTTCCACTATTTCACGATATATATATTTAATTGCGAAATGCAAATGAAGTTCAAAATAAAAGGAATCAAAATATTAAAATTTCACTTACTCTACCTAAGCGGGGGCCCCCCGAAGTAATCTGCGTTGCAATTTTCTGCCAGCGCGCTTATTATTGCTTGATGTCGCCAATCTCCCTTAGTTGGATCGCTGTTCAAAATTTTCTCCGCTGTTGAAATTTTTCTCCGGTCGCAATTCCTTTCCTCGATGGATTTTTCACAAGTTTCAGAGCGCTATCCTCGCTTAGTCCCTCGCTGTTGTCTCGAACCCGCCAGGAAAAAAGAAAGACGCGTTCTTCCTTATTGGATTTTTCATCGGCTCGGTTTCAACCTGTGAGCCGTTAACCTTTCCCTGGGCGATTCAATGTTCAATTCAGATCCCCCAACTGGGGTGCATCGGGCAATTTAAATCAAAATTTACCTTTTTAGTACACTCGCCCATCAGGTGTAAGATGTCAAAGTGACTGACACTCTGTCAGTGTAGTGTTTGTTTATATCGTGATTTTTGATGGCGATACAGTATGTATTGACTTGGATAACTTGTGACAAATCCGTTTCAGGAACTGTAGCTGAGAAGAAAACCGAAGCTTTGAACTTGTCCGTTTTCTCTTTGCGATCCCTACACGTTTTACTAAGTGTCTCGAGACTAACGTCGTCCTCGAAGTTGTCTTGGTGTATAAAGACTGCACTGTGCTCTAAGTACGAGTTGAATCTCTTCTAGATTCACAACTTTCTCGTTAATGTAAAGCGGGAGTTCTTTATCAATGTCGTAATTCATCTCGAATATGTGCCAGGATACTTGCTTATCTATTGTCTTGCAATCTGCTGGTTTGAACGATCCTGAGGGTTCGGAAACATTTATGGACGGCAGACCCGCTCTCCATGTGGTGGACAATACAAAACTAACTTTTCTCCTTTGTCATAGCGTTCCGTATCGCTGCGAAATATTTTAGCATCTGAAAGAATTTTATTCATTCCCTGGGCACAGTGTCAAATCTTCTTAGTCGAGGCTTTGGACTGGAAGATGTTGTTTTCGGCTACCACAAAAATACCTTGAACAAAGAAGCTCCCCAGGATCATTCGCGTTTCCATCATGGCATGGTTGACAAGCAATTGCGGATCGACAGCTTCCAAAGATTCTACTGGTGAGTTTGTAATATGCTCTTCACTTCCGCTGCCATTGTCTGATGTTCGAGCGATATAAACAATGTAATCCTTACCATCAACATTTGGTTGTCCAATAAGAAGTCCTATAGAGAACTTTTGACCCTTAGCGTACATGTTCAATTTTTCTTCTACTATGCTACAGGAAATTGCAGTGCGGCCCATGGTTGCAGGGGTGCGTGCTTCTATTTAAGATACTTTAAAATACTACGATATCTCGGGATCCTTCACAAGCCCCGTGGCCACTGACTTTGCTGGGTTGGAAATCCAGAAACCGCTGTTCACATACCCAATAACGAAATTTGAAACGAAAAACTGCTATTTCTACAAGAAGTGCATTTACGGGTCTAACATTAAAAGTTAGAGATTTTGTTCTGATATCGTGCGCAGGGTCAGTAGATTCAGGTTCAGTGGAAAGGCGAGATCGCCAGAATCAAGAACTTGTATGAAGTGGAAAATGGTTTTCAAAGCGATGACGATCCATATCAGGCAATTGTCCAGTGGTCTTCAAGACCGTACAAAACCCCACATCGGCTTTTTGATGACGACACAGTATGTATTGACTTCAATGTGGAGCTGATAGAAGATCATCGTGCATTCGATCCTGTAGTTTGTGGTGGTCCAGTTGACTCAGCCTCGTAAAAAGAGTTCATTGCCTACTTTCGTTTGTCGCTATAAAATTGTAAAGGTGGTATGCCATTCTTGTCCTATCGCTCAGCGATTGATTCGTTCCTTGGTATTGTTTGCGATCAGTTGTGCGTGATGGTAACCGGATTTTCTTTTCTATTGTTTTTGCCTATTTTTAATTTAAATTTTTATTTTAATCTTTCAACATTTCGTTTTTGCCTATTTTTACTTTACAATTTTATTTTAATCTTTTAACAGTTCGGTTTTTTTTTGCCTACATTTTTCTTTTACTTCACATTTATATTCTAAACTTTTAAAGTTTTGATTTTATTATTTTGACATTTCGTTTTTCCCTATTTTTACGTTACATTTTTACTTTAATCTTTTCACATTTCATTTTTTTTCCCTTTTTTTACTTTACATTTTTATTTTAATCTTTTGACATTTTTATTCTATTATTTTAACATTTTTATTTTTAATATTAACCTTGGCTCGGGTGGTATTTCAACAACCGCTGAGAAAAGAAGAAAAAAACAACAAGGTGCTAATAGCTCCCGTGACACCGTTTTCCACATTACTTCGGGCCAGGTCTCGTTTTATTACGCCGTGAGGTGCCTTCAAGCTAGGTGATCCCTTTCCTAGCGGGAGGGGAAAGGGGAAGATGAAGTGCTAGAAAAGCGATCCCCCAGCCCCAGCGCCCCCGGCTGCTGTGAGTCCCTTTTATATTTTAGAACTGACCGAGCATAATGTGCCACCTGGTTCCATTTGTCAACCGATTCGAGCATCACCGCGACTATACTATCCGAGGTGAGCTCTCCCGTCTCGCTGTAGAGTTCCTTTCGCAGCCTGACCCATTTTGTACACGCAAAAAATTGTGTGACAGGCATTGTCCTCCTCTCCTGGACAATACCGATAATCGGGGGACCTTGACTCACCAATCTTGTGCAGGTAAGACTGAAAACGCCCATGCCCGCTCAAAAGCTGGGTCAGATAGAAGTCAGTCGATTTAGCCACGGTCTCACATTCAGGACGAGGTGCGCAGTCCACGTTCCCTTTGTGCAATTCACCCAAGACTCCTGCCAATCGTTGAGCAAGCGCTGTCTCTCCTCACGGACAACCGTCTCCCTCGCATCCTCGTTTCCGCGCAGGTAAATAGATCGTCACTCTCTAGCAAGGATGACGACAGATATCACGCTTGCAATAACTCTCACCGCCAAATCAGAGACTGTTGGATACGAAGATGCAATTCTCAGTGCTCCTCTTCACTGTACCTGTGCCAAACGTTTTCGGTATATCTCCTTGCTTAGAGCATCGCCCCAAACTTCTGCACCGTACAGTAGCACTGACCCTACAGCGCTCATCAAGAGGCTTCTTCTTGACGGGCTGGGTCCCCCTACGTTGGCCATAAGTCGACTCAGAGCCGATATTCTTGAAGCAGCCTTCTCGGCCGTTGCCCTGATTTGCTCAGAGAAACTTATCTTCGAGTCGATTAATAGCCCCAGGTACTTCGCCGATGGCTTCGATTCGATTTGTGAGTCACCAATACTGATCATCCTTACTCTAGGGATTCTCTTTTTTGTCAAGATGACCACTTCGGTTTTCTTCAGTGCTAAACTGAGCCCACGAGCAGTCATCCAGCCCGTCACTCGGCGTATTAACATACCTAGCCTAAGTTGCGCCTGTTCAACGGTGCGTCCAGTGACCAGAGCCACATCATCATCCGCATAGCCGACCAAGCGCGACTCATCTGGCATCTCAAGTCTCAACTACTCTTGACGTCGAGTGTCACCAACAGGACTATCCGTCACTTGGTGCGACTATATGCCTCTGCCTTTTGGATCGCGTTCACCACCTCTGCAACCTCAAAAGTTTCATTAGATATTCTGGAACTTGAAAAAGTGCCTTAGAATGGTCCGAAAAGTGGCATTTCATGGTATTTCAACCCTCCAGGCGCCCTTCACTTCGGTGGTTTGAGGGAAAGTGCGGTGAAATCCATGAAATACCATGTTTACCGAATGATTGGAGATCAAGTTTTGACGTTTATCGAATACTCTACCTTGCTTTGTCGTATTGAAGCGATCTTGAATTCGAGACCTCTGTTACCACTCAGTGATGACATAAGCGATTTAAATCCATTGACCCCAGCTCATTTTTTGATACAACAATCTTCATATCTTATCCCTGAACCTAACCGACGCAATGATAGGATCCCAGTGAGTCAACACTGGGAGTTGTTAACTCAAACAACCCAACATTTCTGGAATAGGTGGTCAGCTGAGTATCTAACTTCACTTAACATATTAAATGGACTCAAACGCAAGATTCTATTCAGGTCGGGGATTTAGTTCGAATAAAGAGCGATACAACTTTCGCTGGGAAATGGCCTATAGGAGTCGTTAAAAAAGTACATCCTGGCACCGCTGGCCTGGTTAGAACTGCTACGATCACGACTACCGGCCCCAAGCTTAAGCGCCCCATCGTCAAGCTCGTGTTACTGGAACGCGCGGCTTCAAGTACATAATGCACAAATGCACAAAAATTATCTATAAACAATTTATGAATTTATCACACTAGTTAAGATATTCGAGAATTGAAACTATGAAATCAATTTATTTTAATGTACAATCATCTTTATGTACCGTCTGCTGGGGTAAAATTGGCCCTTTAAGGGTAACATTAGCCCAAAGTTAGAAAAAGTTTTGCTGTGCTGTATTGTAATCATGTTTTGTGTTCTCGACCTAGTTTACCCATTACTGGATAGGTAGCACCACTGGCCCACCTGTTGATGAAGTGGGAGATTAGTTCCATATCTCACCACCACTCCAGTGTTGCTCTATCTTTACTGTGAGAAAGTAGTGCAATTTGTTGTCTCCCAACTTTTACTTGTGAATGCTGATTCTTGAAGAGCTACTAGCAGGTAAGTGTATAATAATATTATATATTCAATTGTTTGAAGTATTTTTGGTGTAATAATGCTGTTACCTTTGCTATATACAAAATAATTCGATTTTACTATTTCATGACATCTTTGGCCCAGAGTTGGGGTAACTTCGGCCCAGTAGTTGGGGTAGCTTTGACCCAAGATGGTGACTGGGCCAAAGTTACCCCAAGACTCATATTTTTGATATAATACTTGAGTAGTAGGTATTTTATAAGCTGTTTCTTAAACAAAACCACTTAAAATATTTTAATTACTATTGTAAGCACTTTTTTTTTGTATTTTTTTGCAGAAAAAATGCCGAGAAATCGGATAAAACCTCTTGGAACAAGAAATTATGCCAATTACAAACCAGAAGTGTTAGAGGAGTATTTAGAGGCTATTAGATGAGGTGACTTAACCCAAAGAGCTGCAGAAAAAAGGCAAAATATACCTAGATCTACAATAAAGAACAAACTTAAAGGGACTCATACAAAAAATGTAGGCCATGCAAGAATCTTTAGTGATGAAGAGGAGCATGTTTTCGAACAACATTTAATAAAAATGTCGGACTATGGGTTCCCTGTAGTTGAAATGGATTTTCGTTATGCAGTCAAAAGCTTTTTGGACAAAAAAGGTGTCCACATTTGTCAGTTCAAAAACCTGGCTATGAATGGACTAAAGCCTTCTTAAAAAGACATGAGAATCTGACTCGTAGGATAAGTTCCAATATCAAAAAGGTCAGAGCCGAAGTAGATGCTTCTCTCATCGAAAATGACATTGATAACCTCAAAGAAGAGGTTAAAGATGTTCTCCCAAATAAAATATTCAATTACGATGAGACGAACCTTACTGATGACCCTGGGAACAAAAAGGTTATCTGTAAGAGAGGAGCAAAATACGTGGAAAACATTTGCAATTTCAGTAAAATTGCAATATCAATAATGATGGCTGGAAATGCTGCAGGCGACCTCTTGTCCCCATATGTTGTCTATAGAGCTGAGCACTTGTGGTCCACATGGACTGAGAATGGTCCTGTAGGAACTCGATATAACCGCTCTAAAAGTAGGTGGTTTGATGCAGTATGCTTCGAAGATTGGTTTCAGTCAGCATTGTTAGACTCAAGTTTTGGCGCTGACCAGAAAAACACATTAAGATACATTAAGATACATTGAAAATTAATATAATCAATGTCAAAAGATATGGGGCTGATAAAACCATAACAAAGCTTTAGATTTGGGCCAACCTTACCCCAGCTGACGGTATTACAACTGTTAGTGCTAATGGTCAAGTTCTCCCTCACCTTTAGAATTTTAAAGCCTAGAATTTTTGTTTTTGTTCATCCTGCAATGGATGAAAAGAGGGAGCATGTTCGAGATTTTTGCTTTTGAGTATTATAGTTACTATTAGTCATAAGGCATTTTTTTATTACCGCGCCTGTAAATCATTTAAAAGAGAAAACCCACCTGGTGACACCTCTATATCAAGACAAGAATAACAGCTGTTTGACGTTTGTCTAAGAAAAAACTTCGAATTGACCATTCCTGTACATATTAGTCTTGCTAACACTCCGTAACTACTCAGCACGTAATAAACTACATAATAATACAGTCCATGTTTTTTTATTCGCATTAGTAATGTTTACTTCTTAACTTTTAATCCTAAACATCCTGCCTATAGCAGGGAATCAGTTTAGACACAATTTAAAATGATCCTTTACCATACATTTACAAAATTGTTGATACAAAAAAGTTTGATTATTAAAATGATATCTTACGGGCACTAAATTTTAGAACGACTTTCATGGAAAATTATCAATTTGGCGTAATTGTTTTCCATCATTTTGTACCACTCTCATATGGGTAGCTATCGAACGAAGAAATTATGTTAAAAGTACAAAAAATCTCATATCTACATTGGCAATGCTTCTGATTTGGATTCACTCGAAATGATTTCAAAATGAAAATAATTAACAGCTCTATTCCAATGAAGAAAATTATGAATCCTTTCAGCACTTGCAAAAATAATTTCATCTTTATGAATACTTTGCCTGCTTTCATAATTTCTTAAATTCATATTTTCTTTGCATAACTACCAAATCTTCAATTATTTTCATTGACTTAACGGTTCATGATGAAATCTTTGCACATTCTGGAACACTTCACCAGACCATAAATAAAATCGATGATGATCAAGGATTTCTTTGAAACGATCGCATGGCCCATGTGATGAAAGTTCAGCAAATAAACCATCCTTTTTCATTTTTCCTCGAAAAGAATACGAACAAGTAATCAAAACGCAACATCTAAGCATGAACTTTCAATTTCATCTCAAGACAAGATACTTATGTTTAATTTTTCTACTTTTTACGGTATCAATAATTGTTGCCGATAAAACAACAATTTTATTGAGGAAGTCGGAACTCATTGAGGGTATCTAAAGTTCTAAGTAAGTACGTTCATATCTTAATAGTTTCAAATGAACTACCTTAAACACTTCTTTCAAGACATTTGGGTAAGTATCACTTCTCGGTAATTTTTCGTGGGATGCAGCCAAGCTAAGCGCTTAAGAAAGATAAAAATATAAAACAACAAACTATCACAATTTTATCATGCAAATACTTAGGTCTAGTGTTGCAGGGGACGAAAGCAGCCGCGGCAACAGCAGCGCCGACACCGTAATAAACAGAAAGACATCGTAAACTCTGTTTATTATTAATAGAATATTTTCACAGTTTAGTGCATTCGTGGAACGATTGGTTCACACGCTTCGCGTGTGTTGCGCGGAAGAAGAGACGTGAAAACGGTGAAAGAAAATTTTATTAAAATTTTTGGTTATCGTCAACAATTTCACCGTGATCGTTTCGAACTATCATTAAGATGTTCATACATCTTCATTTTTACTATGAGGTAAGCGCGATGCAATCAAGAAATGCACATTAGTATCGATTAGTATGCTAATAGATGGAGGTTTTCCAGTTATTTTCATCATTCGAAATCGTCGGACCCAATCGATTTCAGACCCACATGGAAGCGTATCAAAATATCGGGATAGTAACAATTTTTTATTGATTTTTAAACGATTTTATTAATCTCTAGTGGATATTTGAAATTCAAATAATTAATCAAATATTTGAGAAATTTATTAATTATACGATAAGACAACTCTATTAGATTGCATTCAATTTCAGATGCATAATATTAGTTTTTAGGTAAATTTATTGCCTGTTCCACACAAATCGATTTATATAAAATATACAAGAATTCGATTAGCATCCTATTAGCAACAATCAAACAGCTACTTACAACATGCTCACCATAAAGTCTACCAATTCTCGGAACTAACTTTTTTGCATACCATACCATTTCCGATTTACTTGTGCTGGACAATCATAGTGGGTGGCATCCGCAAGTATTCCATAAAAACTTTTATGGGATCAACCACAAAAGTAGATCATGTTGGCATTTCAAGACGCATACCGAAAAATTAAGAAGAAATGATTCTTCACTAAAGATTTCTTTGGACAAATGAAATTGTCATATGTGACCACGATACAGCATTTTAAATATGCGGCTTAGCTGGGCGATCTAAATAGATTAAAATTAAGTAGGTAGTTCAATGGTAACGATGGCTTGGCCGACAAGAAGATGTTAACCACAATCGCAACGTATTGTGGCGACATTAAATGTTTATGCCACCAAAGATGATATTAAAACACAAGTGATGATTTGATGACAATACTTACTGGAATTTATGGCTTTATGTAAGAGTGCTTATCGAAGGATGCTATGAAATATTACTTTGATATTTTTGAACACTCCAATACACATAAACACACGCGTGTCATCTGTCAGATGACTGTTCACTTATTTGTCGAAAGTGAATAGTTCAACTGTTTTTTCGCAATTTTGCAGGAATAATGGTGCATAGATAAATGAAAAAGTTCATAAATGTTCATAAATTTGTATTTGAAAAAAATTATCTGTATATAAATCTTCAAAAATGTTAAATTTTTGTAACGCAGTTGCCACGGTAGCTTAGTTTCAATTTTATTCCTTATAACTGGCTTGCAAAAGGTAAATCAACTAGTAAATCTAGGAACACAACTCTTATCAGTCTTGTAAGATAGTTTGAGAGAACATAATAATAATGTAAAATGTATGAACACAATGACAATTGAGCCTCATTTCTAGAACTTGGAAAGTTACTCAAACAAATGGCAATGACCAATAAAAAAAATACAGTAAAACCTTGATACTACGACCCTCGATAGCAAGGCATCCTTGGTAACAAGTCCATTTTTCTAGTCCTCGTGAAATATTCATAGGATTTAATGTTGTATATACCTCTATAACACGACTATTACTTAAATGAAAACCTCAACAACAAGTCTTTTCTCTAATTCAGATTTCGGCTATAATAACCTCTATAATACGTCACTCTAAGCAAACAAACCTTTATAACACGACTCCAACCTCAGTATCACGTTGAACTCCATGACTCAACCTCCATAACACGACTCTTAACTTTTACATTCATAGTTTCAGCGTTCACAAAACGAAAAGAATGGAAGTTTTGGGCTCATGATTTAACGTGAAAACTCCTCACCTAGTTCCCTTCCGGCAGCAATCATAAAACACCAGATGCTAATCAGATTCGTGGCTGGTATCAAAACTGTTAGCTATTTTTATTCAGAGTTCGCGTGAAATTTGGCAGTGTGTTACAGTGTTCGGGAAATAACCGAAAATAGAACTTAAGATGTCTGAAAAACGTAAACTTACACAAATGACAGTAGAGTTTAAATGGAAAGTGATTAAAAGTGTGGAAGAACACCCAACAAAAAAGAAAACAGACATTGCTAAGGAATTGAATATTCCATCAACTACATTGCACATAATTTTAAAAAATAAAGATAAGTATGCAGAGGGTGCAGGGGTCGCCAGAACATGTGTAAGGGCAAAAAAAATGTGAGTACCCAGACGTGGAAACATGTGTTTTGAGATGGCTCAAACAATGCCGCAACAAAAATCTTCCTGTCAGTGGTCCTATACTACAGGAAAAAGATCAGGAGTTCGCAAAAACTTTGGGATATGACCAATTCCGTGCTAGTAATGGTTGGCTACATAATTTAAAAAAAGGAATGAAATTGTGTTCAAAAAAGTTTGTGGCGAAAGTGCCAGTGTTGACAATTCTGTGTGCACTGAGTGGAAAAGTCAGATCAAAGCGCAAGTAGTCGAATACAAACCAGAAGATGTGTATAACGCAGATGCGACTGGACTGTTTTATAAATGTTTACCAGACAAAACTTTAACATTTAGAGGTGATCCCTGCCACGGTGGTAAACATAGAAAAGAACGCATCACCGTTTTGCTTTGCACAAATAGTAAGGCAACAGACAAATTGAAACCTCTTGTCATTGGCAAAGCTCAAAAGCCTAGGTGCTTTAAAAACGTTACCAGTTTTCCAACAGATTATAAAGCAACCAGAAAATCGTGGATGGATGGATATGTCTTTGGAAATTGGTTGAAAGAGTGAGATGGTCAACTTAAGAAGGAAAATAGGAAGATTCTGATTTTCATTGATAACTGCACGGCTCACGGTGACATACCAAAACTTACCAATATAAACGTGAAGTTCCTTCCTCCCAACACCACTTCAAAACTACAACCACTTGATCAAGGTATCATCAAAAATTTTAAAGTGAATTACAGGAAGGAGGTTGTTCGACTATACCTGAACAATTTAGAAGAAAACACTCCATTGAAAATCAACATACTCGATGCTATGTGGATGATTACTAAAGCCTGGAACAACGTGACTGAAAAAATAATTGAAAATTGTTTTAAAAGAAGTGGCTTCGATACATCTGATGAAGTTGAGCCAAACGCCAGCAGTAGCCAACCCACCGCCGAAGAAATAGTAATTGCTCCGTCAGATTGGGAACAAGTTACTGACTCTCTCAAAGTACAGGGAGTAGAGTTCGAACGGTTTGTAAACTTTGATGATGACATTGCTGTATATGGAGAGCTCTCGGATGCTGATATAGTTGAATCCGTATCAGCAGACCCCATTCAACAGGACGAGGAAGAAGACGATGAAGACGATTATAACCCAGACGATAGCCTGAACCCAACAATAAAAGACGCGCGAAACGCTGTAAAAGTGTTAAAGTATTTTTTTGAGAAAAAAAGTTTAATGAGTAGCAGTATCGTAAAGTCAATTAATGAAATTGATAGCGCTTTGGACTACATCCATGTAAACAGCTCTAAGCAAACATAAATCATAGACTTTTTCACAAATGTTATTTAGTGTTGAACTCCCGGATAATTAGATGAGTACAGTTTACTTAAAAAAAAAGTATGCCACAGTATTATTTATGAATTAACTAGTTTATTTGAAGCTTTGTATGTAGTTGTTTTATAGAGTTGTTTTTTTTTTCAGATTCACTTTCAGTACAGATCAGATTCACTTTCAGTACAGTGTGAACTATTTTGAAAACGAAATAAAATTCTGTTATAAGAAGATGTGGTTTTTATTTTTTAAAGCTTCAAGTAGTTTAAAGAATAATTTGGTCATATTGCAGTAATTAAGTTTATTCTAAATTGCTAATTCAAAACCAGGGTTTCAAAAAGTGACTGACCTTGATAACACGACTTAAACACAGCCTTAATAACACGACCCTCGGCTAGGAGTGCACCTTGATAACAAGTCTGTTTGGAAGATCCCTGTGAGAATCTTGTTATTGAGGTTCTACTGTACTAAAAAAACCAAGAACCCTTTGCTTTTAAAAAATTAAACTTAAATTTCACTCTGAATCACTTTCATTACCCACACTCACGTTACATCCATCAGCACAAGAAAAGGCACAGCATTGCAGACATAAATATTGGCCACATTCCTTGCAAGAATATTTGGTGTATCGTTTTGTGTTATTTTCCAAACAAAATCCGCAGCGCTGGCGTCCACCAGCATCAGTAGCTGCTGAGTTGCTTGAAGCTCGTGGTGTTTTTTGATAATTGGGAAGGAGTTCTCGAAGACGTGAGGTCATGGTGCGTGGCAAATTGCTGAGCTGCACTCGCATAATCAACTGATCTCTGATGAGTTCATCGCCAGTTCACGAAGGAAAAGTCGGCGAGTTGGCACGTTTTGTCAAACTGATGACTTGGCTGTTGATACCAGCCACATTCAAAATTACGTAAAATACCACCATTGGCCACCTTCTTGTACCTCTTTGGACATTGTAGGCACCGGACATTTTATCCACCATGTCCACACTAATTTTATGGTGATTATAATACGTAATCACCTCAGGTTTTCTTTTCTCTCCACTTTCTTCATCGATTGCTCCATCCGTATGTATGCTACATATCAAAAGCACATTCTTTTTCTTACTTTGAGGTACATATGAAACCATAGTTCAGTTTTTACTGAATGCAAAAATACTTGAGTTCGCTTCTCTATTTTTCAAATCTTTCATCTCTTTTGGGATTTGCCATTGGTTTTTTTAAGAGTCCCCACGTACGATAGCCCATAATTTCTTGACAGAGTATGAAGGAGAGTAGTGTCGCTGAACCAATTGTCGGCAGTGATATAACGACCTGAGTTACGGAGGGGGGTAATCGTGCGTTGAACGATATCCACAGGTTTATTGCTGGCTTGGAAAGGGCCCTCAGGTTGCTTGCCTGCGTAGATCTCCATGTTACAAGTGTAAAAAACGCCAGGATCTACGGCTGCAAAAATTTTGCTGCCGTATTTTGCAGGCTTAGAGGGAATGTATTGAACGAAGTTGCATCTACCCCTAAAGCCCTCTAATTTCTCGTCAATGGTGACATCTTCTCCCACGTGATAACACACCTGACAGTTCTTGACAAATTTTTGCAAAGATGTCTCTGATTTGGGCGAGTCGATCTTGTGCGTTTCACTCTGCTCTGGTTTGCCTGTCCTCGAATCTTACAGCCATAAGTAGGAAACGAAATCTGTTGATACCCATGGTGAGGCGGAATATATCAATTCCAAAACCATTACTAGCCCATAAGTCTGCCAGGTTCAGCTTCCCGGATTTATGTATCTCAGCTATGTAGAGTAGGCCAATAAACGCTTTGATCTCTGTTTTGTTTGTCTTCTTAGCGTCTCTAGGTCGTGAATAATTGTGTTGGACGACCTCGATATATTGGTTTGTGAAAGATACAATAATTTCCAACATGCTGTCGTCAAATAAGTAAGCCCATGATTCGAAAAATGTTTCTGTGCCCTTTCCTTGGCCGATCGGGCCAGGGAGTCTTTTCAGTAAGTTGTGGGTCCCTCTCTTCTTACTGGGGAAGGGAGTTTTTTCCATGTAATTGAATCAATTAACTTTTTTCACTTCTTATGGTGACCAACAAAAACAGGCTCGGTGTCATCACAATCAGTCGATGCTTCCGAATCACTTTGACTTGCATCTGAGTTCTCTTCCCGTTCTTCAATCTCTTCTTCTGCATCAGTGTCAAATTCCTCTTCAGGAAGGAACTACAGCAACAAGGTTTGAGGGCCCTGAAGCTGGAGGTCCAGGATCATCTTCTTGAAAGTGTTCATCATCACTCAGGTCGCAGCCATCAAGAAGAAGTTGATGAATTTGTAAGATGTCATCAGGGTTATTCAGATCATTTTCGTCGCCATATTGAATCTATGAAAAAGAAAACGCAGTTTCAGTCAATAAACATACCAAAAACAAAGTAAAATAGTCCAGAACATTGATCTGAACGAAAATGGTTGAAGAAAAAAAATGTTCTCATTGTGCATGAATACACGCGTGTCATCTGTTATGACCAGGTAGAAAATACACATTTCTAAAAAATATTGTTATCACAAGGTATCAAAAAATTGTAACAAAAAAATGTGAAAGGTAGAAATCTGAAATCGGGCATTATGAAAAACCTATGAATAAGTACTACAGGAAGCCCAATATAGCACATATACAGTGTGCATGAGTGAAGTAAAATCAAACGGAGGAGAAGTTGTATGACAAGGATAGCGTACATAGGAAGAAAAGAGACACAGCATGGGCTACTAATGTCATGCTGGCTGTTCTACTGTGATAAGTGTCAGGTAACAATGTAAACAAATCGCGAAATGGAATCAAAACTTACGTTAATTTGGTGAATTTCGTTTGATTATCGCATCGTGAACATTCGAAAATTGCAAAGCATGGTGTTCGTTTCAAATCGGCTTCAAACATCGGCGCTTTTAATTGAAAGTCAAAAAGAAATCGTGGAAAATAAAGTGGTTTGTGAAGAAGTGCGAAAAAATTTTAACCGCGCGTTAGCGAAAACTCATATTTTAGATGAAGCTAATACCGAAATTAATTAATTAACTTGTTTCTTTTCTTGTGCCGTGAATTTTGTTAATTTAAATAAGCCGCGTACTTAATGGTTACGGTTTGAAATTGATGGTGCTAATTTTTGTTTACGTTTTGGAATAAAATGTCAAACAATATTGAGTGTCATAAAATCTTGGCCCTCTAAATCAATGGCGGTATCAAAAAAAAAAATTTATCTTGAGGGGGTTGTAAGTATGTATATTAATTATTTTTCGATTGTTTTCTGTAATTTTTTAGGAAAAAAATTCAAAACTGATATTTATTTCAGGCTTACGATAAATAAATAATATAACAAAATTAAATGAAAAAGAATCAAAATTAAAAAAATTCCTTTAAAAAACGCTATTTTGTTTATTGTATAACAATACTTCCCATATAAATGTATTTCGAAAACAAGTTGTTTTCTCCATCAGTGGTAAGGGTATGAAAAACTCAATCCTTTTGTTCTTTATCCTTTTGAGTATGGAAAGCAGCCGTTCTTCATTGAGGTTTTTAACACCCGTACCACTGATGAAGAAAACAACTTACTTTCGAAATACATGTACATGGGAAGTATTGTTATACAATAAACTAAGTAGTAGCGTTTTTTAAAAGGAATTTTTTTTAATTTTGAATTTTTTTCATTTAATTTTGTCATTCTAGGCGCTATTACCTCCGAAATGAATATCATAAATAAAATATCTTAGATAATCCTCCTTTTACCTAAAAGGAATCTCGGTTTTCTTGCTTCAAATTCAAACTAAATATATACAAATGTATATATTTATATATATATATATATATATATATATATACATATATATATATATATATATATATATATATATATATATATATATATATATACATATATATATATATATATATATATATATATATATATATATATATGTATATATATCTATATATACATATATTTTTATACTCGCACTCACACACACACACACACACACACACACACACACATATATATATATATATATATATATATATATATGTATATATATATATATATATATATATATATATATATATATTTTTTTTTTTTTTTTTTTCTTTAAAAGCCGTCGGGCCTTGCTTAGTTGTGTGAGCAGACGCGTTTCGACTACTTTGAGTCATCTTCAGTGTCGGTTTTCTTGCTTCAAATTCAAACTAAATATATACAAATGTATATATTTATATATATATATATATACATATATATATATATATATATATATATATATACATATATATATATATATATATATATATATATATATATATATATATATATATATATATATATGTATACATATCTATATATACATATATTTTTATACACGCACTCACACACACACACACACACACACACACACATATATATATATATATATATATATATATATATATATATATATATATATATATATATATATATATATATATATATATATGTATATATATATATATATATATATATATATATATATATATATATATATACATATATATATATATATATATATATATATATGTGTGAGTGTATATTTATATATACATATATAATTATATATTCTTCTTCTTCTTACACTACAGCCCCTTTCCGGCCTTCGCTTCTTGCAAACAGCGCCTCCAACAATCTCGGTCCCTTGACCGCGTCTTCCAATCCCGAAATCTGAGCAGCGATGAACTGTCTACGTCGACAGAGTCAGACCAACGTTTTCTCGGTTTCCCCACTGGCCGCCGGCCTTCAGTTCTCCCAACGAATACCTTCTTGGGTATCCTTTGTTCGTCCATACGATTCATGTGTCCAGCCCATTGCAGCTTCCGCAGTCTTACAATAATCCTTGAGACCTCCAGTTCGTCAAAAATTTCATTTAGCTCATGGTTGTATCTAATTCGCCATTGGTCTCCGTCTAGCTTCGCTTCACACCCATAGCATAACACAGGTCTTATCACAGGTTTGTATACTTGGAGCTTTGTTTTCTGTGTATGCAGCTGGTCTTCAAGATCTTCAATACTGAATAAAATATTTTATTTGCGAGCTGTGTTTTTCGGCATATTTCGTCTCTTTCATTGCCCGTTTTCGTTATTTTAGTGCCTAAATACACAAATTCGCCAACATTTTCGATACTGTATCCGCCAAGTGTGATATTTTTTGTATTTGGGGTAGGCCACTACTTGGCTCGACTTGTATGGTAATGTACCTCGCGTATCGACAGGTAGCTTCCGTATGACGTACTTCAGAGCCAAATTGAATAACAATGGGGCCAGCCCATCTCCCTGCTTTAGTCCGATATTTGTGTCAAAGGCATCGGTGAGTTGGGAGGTCGTCGGACTTTTGTTAAGTCCCAACCAAAAATAAAATATTGGTTGGGACATTTTTTTTGGTTGGGATCTTCGTTAAGTTTTTTTGGTTGGGACTTTAATTAAGTCCCAACCAATAAAAAAAGTCCCAACCAAAAATAAAATATTGGTTGGGACATTTTCTTTGGGTTGGGACTTTTGTTAAGTCCCAACCAATAAAAAAAGTCACAACAAAAAATAAAATATTGGTTGGGATATTATATTTTGGTTGGGACTTTTCTTAAGTCCCAACCAATAAAAGAAGTCCCAACCAAAAATAAAATATTGGTTGGGACATTTTTTTTTTGGTTGGGACTTTCGTTAAGTCCCAACCAATAAAAAAAGTCCCAACCAAGAATAAAATATTGGTTGGGACATTTATTTTTTGGTTGGGCCTTTAATTAAGTCCAAACCAATAAAAAATGTCCCAACCAAAGATAAAATATTGGTTGGGACATTATTTTTTGATTGGGACTTTAATTAAGTCCCAACCACCTAAAAATGTCCCAACCATAAATAAAATATTGGTTGGGACATTATTTTTTGGTTGGGACTTTAATTAAGTCCCAACCAATAAAAAAAGTTCCAACCAAAAATAAAATATTGGTCGGGAAATTTTTTTGGTTGGAACTTTCGTTCCCAACCAAAAATAAAATACTGTTTGGGTTTATTTTTTGGTTGGGACTTTAATTAAGTCCCAACCAATAAAAAATGTCCCAACATTTGAATCCAACGTGAAATCACGTCACGCCAAAGTCATTTTTGGAAAGACTGTTCGTCTGCCAGCTGATATAAAGTTCGGAACATCCCCTGAGAGACCCGAAACGATCTCGGAGTACGCAAGTGAGCTAAGGCAACGGTTGAACCAGATACATCGGACAATGCGAAAACACCTCGAATCGGATACTGACCGCATGAAGATCAGATATGATCTAAAGGAAAATTCTATTGGCTTCCAGCAAGATGACTTGGTGTGGCTATATAACCCACAACGGCGAAAGGGTAGGTCTCCAAAAATGCAGCACAATCGGGGGGGACTATACCGAGTTACAAAGCGAATAAATGACGTCGTGTACCGCATACAGGAATACCGTAAGCCAAGAGCCAAAATGAAAATCGTGCACCTGGACCGTCTTGCCCCATATTTCATCCAGGGGGAATCGACTACAACTGGTGACACATTTTTTCAGGGCGAAAAGAACTGAGGTGGGGGCAGTGTTACATGTACAAAGAATTCTGCGAGCTACTGTCACAATTGTTTTCACAACAAGCATGATTAACAAAAGAATGTACTCGAAAGCCCACCAAGCATAATAAACATCTGAAAGTGACGTCACTGCTCCATTCATTAAATTGCTCGAATATTCCAGTTAGTTTGCCAATATACGAGAAATGAATTGAATGACTAGAGACCCTATACAAAGCCGAGCTGAATAAATGGGGGGCATTCATTGCAATCGCGATATATTAAAACTGCGATAGTGTGGAGTGCGAATTAAGAGCGATATTGATTGTGAAGTGATAGACAGTCAAAGTAAAAATTGATAGACAAGTTGTAAAATAGTTAAATTAATAATTGTGCATTTTTAGTAATAAACTCTCGTAACTTAATTTAAAAAGACAGTGCGTTTTCACTTCCCCGGAACATTAAAATTATTGGCCACGAACCATAACACGCGACAATATTGTACACCCCCCAATTAATTTGAAGTAAGTAATGAATAAGCAGACTTTTTAGCGATGTGTTATAAACTTCGGAAATATTATTCAGGACTTGAAACATCGAAAGTTTTCTTTAAGGCCTATAACAAGAGATGATTTGAATTGTAATACAAACTAAGACAGAATAGACTGAAGATCTTACCGGATTTAGTGACTGTAGCTGCTACATTTTCAGAGAGAAAATGTTGTGACACATAGATAAATGAACAGCTTGACAGACAGGCTTATAATTTAGTACAAAATTCTGAAAACGCTGAAATTCAAATGTCTGGAATATTAATTTGTTCAATGCTAGCAAAAATATTGTGATGATACAATAATTTCGAAACGATACAAACTAGTAAGGTTACGAAATTTATAAATATTTCAATATTTCCACTCATTTTTAATCCTTCTCGTCATATTATCGTCCTCTTCACTATTTACCCCAAACAATTCGAACAAGAACTTACTACAAATCACATTTAATCTATCTCTTTTATCCGGTTCATTAATCCCACTGTTGAAACTATTTACAAAACACAAAATGAACAGAAAATCCTTTCAAGAACGTACACGTCAAGAATGGTCCTTAACTTCGGAACATCCTTCCAACTTCATTTCAGTTGACCTAATCTAAAAGAGTACTTTGATCTCATAATCTCATCCATGTCAATGATAATTAAATGTTTTTTTCTCGAACCTGTAATATTTCTTGCTATTTGTATCAATACATCCTTATTGAGTTGAGGCGATCCTCCCGAACATTTATCTCCTCGTTTCATCCCAACGCATTTGGCTTAGCTCAAATGTTTACAAAGAATTGTTCTAATACGTTGGGTAGAGTACAAAATAGATTTAGCCATGCAAATAATGGGCAAACAAGAAATACAAAAAAAAATCTTCAGGTATCAGTGAGCAGGATTACGGGCAGGATGAAAATATCATGATTTTCTTTCCCTTGGAGGAAATTAAGGAAAGTATTTTCGGATTGCTATTGAATGGTTGAAAAAGAATGAAAATTCATTTTTCCGGTGATTAATTTCAATGAATTGATAACATCATGTGAAAAGGAGGAAGATTCAAGAGTATCCTTGAAATGCTTATCTTTAAGTAACAATCTCCGATTGATGTTCTTTATATTAATGATGATCTTATCTGATATTTCTTTCATTCGAATTGTTATTTTGCTTTTTTGTAGTGTTTAAATTATGCAAACAAGTAAAAAATTGTATCCCTTAGGTACAATACATTCACAACTGAGTAATTAGGCAACTTTGATTGAGTCTTGTGATTTTTATTAAACCTTTATTCAATATGACACAATTTCTTTTACATATGAGTTTTGGTTATTTGTGAACGACCTCAATCATATTTTGATTTCAAATCGAGCTATTTTAAATATATCATCATCATAATTATCTACGGCGCCACAGCCCAAGTCGGGCCTTGGCCTCCAGAATTAATGTCCTTCAATCAAGATAGATATACGACCTCGTTCGCCAAATGATCGCTCCCAGGAAGGATCTGCTGTCAGCTTCTAATATGTCTTTCCATCGAGTCCTCGGTCTTTTCGCTGGAAGTCTACCTCGTGCTCTACTCTTCAATGTTCTTTTGGATAACCAATATTCTTCCATTCTTTCTGCATGGCCCGCCCATTGCAACCTGCGTACCATTACGTGTGCAAATACGGGAGGCTCATTAAGTAATTCAGAAAACTCATAATTGTATCGAAGTCTCCACTCTGTTCCTTGTTTCACTGAGCCGTCAATTTTCCGGAGCATTTTACTTTCAAATATTTCCACTGCCTTTTCCGACTCACTCATCAGGGTCCATGTTTCACTTCCATATAACAGCGAAGGCTTGACTAGTGATTTGTAAATATGAAGCTTATTTTGCCAGTCTAGAACTCTGGACCATAGTATGGGACAGACGGAGTAACAGACTTTATTTGCGGCATTTATATTATACTAATCTCATCCTTTTCAGCGCATCTTCTATTAACGTTGGCTCCAAGGTAGATAAACTTACCCAAATTTTCAAAGTTATAATCTCCTACTGTTAGGTTTGGTCGGACTGGAGTATTCTTCCTAGTTTGGTTTAATATCGATAACATCGCTACCAATTGTGTAGACTTGAACATCAGTGTACCAGAGATTTCAGCAGATGTCTTCCTGATGACGTATTTCAGCGCAATATTAAAGCTCATCCCCTTATTTTAAGCCTGATTTCATTATGAAGTTGCCCGTTAGTTCACTGTTTGTCTTGACCTGAGACTCTGTGTTTACCATCGTGACTTTAATCATGCGGATTAGTTTTGTTGGGCCGCCAAAGTCAAGCATTATTTTGTACAGTGCATTGTGGTCAAGACTGTCGTATACCTGTATGAAGCCTGCAAAGATTTGGGCACATCGATATTATATTCCAAGCACTTTTCGAGTACCTGCTTAGCTGAGAATATTTGGTCAAGTGTAAACCGTCAATTTCGAAAGCCTCCTTAATACTTTAGAATAATAATTTCAAAGTACGGTGTACCAGCTCAGCAACCCAGCTGCGCAAGCACAGCTGTTAACAAAGCACTGCAGCCAGAGGTGACACAAGCAATCAGCTGCAGCAACAGTCACCAACAAAATCACTCACTCACTTACTCTCGCTAAGCAATCGTCACGGCCAGATGAAATTTTATAACCTTCCGAATAAATATAGACTTTTATAAATATTACTTGTGTGGTCTTTGATTTCCTCAACATACAGGAAACACACGCTCAATTGGTGAACCCGAGTAGAAAAAAACGCACGGAACCATCGTAAATGATAAAGCTACGACAAGCATATGAATCGCCATCTGAAGATGAGGATTTCATGGATGCAAACGAAGGCGAGCACGAGGAAAAACTTCAATCCGCAGGAATCTGCAAAATTACCGCTTCTAAGCTTCCCCCGTTCTGGCAGGCACATTCGGCATTATGGTTTGCCGGAGTGCCGGAGACGTTCCTAAAATTGCTATGGTTGGACAGACTGCCGGTAGAAATGCAATCAATATTGGCAGGTTCCAGTGCCATAGCCCTAAACAAACTAGGGACAGCAGCCGACTACCTCGCTGAAATCAACAAAACTAATATAAGCTCCATGGCAAAGCCTATGAAAAGCGAGTACGAAAACACCGCGGATATATCAGCAGATTCGCAATCTTGAGACGCTTTGGAAAATGAGATATCAGATATGCGTGCGGATTATCGTCGAATATGAGTAGAAGGGTGAAGTGAACAATACCGAACATGCATATCGTGTCGCAGCTTACCACGAAGCAATTCAACCTTCTGCTGGTTCCACTCTCGTTTTGGAACCAAATCAAGGAACTGCCTACAGCCGTGTTCCTTCAAGCTGAGAAACACACTAAGTCACTGACGGGACCGGGGCTGGCCAGTGACATGAAAAACAAGCGCCTTCACATTTACGACATGGAGACAAAATTACATTTTCTTGTTGATACGGGGCGGAACAGTCCGTACTTTATCGAAAGCTCTCTCAAGGATCAAAGCCGACAGGCCACAAACTCTACGCCACCAATGGTTCGGAAATAAACATGTTTAGAGAAAAGCTGCTCAAGATGAACCTGGGGCTACAGCGTACTTTCACCTGGAAGTTCTGCATGGCAGAAGTATCGCGGCCGATATTAGGTGCAGACTTCCCTTGACATTATTGCCTCTGGGGCCATTTAAAAAATAAGAAACTAGTTGACTCCACAACCCTTCTGGCTGCACCCGAGTGAATTCGCGTTTCAAATCAGCTGGCAATAGCGGTGGCGTGCGGAACAAGAAAGTTTCATGAGCTGGTCAGAAAATACCCCACGCTTACGAGCCCAGCAACAATTAACGTGGACCGAAGTTACGCGATGCAGCACCATATAGTTGCAACAGGCCCCCCGGTCTTTGAGTGAGCACGTCGTTTGGCACTGGGTAAACTAAAGATTGCCCAGCAGGAATTCAAATACATGCTCGCAGTCCGTGGGCAAGCACGGATGCTGGCGGGGCTTCTGTGTTTTCTCCCGTCAAGCTGAGACATAGGAAACATGGAAAAGACAGGTTATATTTTTGAAAGAAGTGTATAAACTTGATAATGAAAAGTCTCATCGGGACGTGACTCAAGCACAAAGCCATGGAATGGTTTCATTCCAGGCCCAAATATATCGTGCTGGACGCTGGAAGTCTTCTGAGTGAATTGACAAGAATGCTTCATCATCGTTCAAATAAGATTGCAATGTGACGAAAATTTGAAGAGCGAACATGGAAAAAAAACCAAAACTTTTCATGATTATGTGCATGAGACATGACAATTCTTGCGAATTGTCTCAGCATGGACGATGACAAAGTTCTGGATACTCAGCTGCGCGACGTCGCCCGTATACAAGGATTCAACTCGATACAATCGTTGCCGCGATAGCTCAAGGAGATATCGCTGCGCAACAGGAATTTTATGTCAGGTTCAAATGCGAAACTAAACGGCAAAGTAAGTGACGGTAACCATAGGAACGACAAAGCGACGAACAGTAAGAGCGAGAGAGGTGAGGAAGGTTCATCAGAGGAAAGAGGCGGGTCGAGCGAGACTTAAGAACGAAGTGTAAAGAAAAATTATTATAATTGCGGCCAACGCGATCATTTCAGTATTAATTGTCCGACAAAAATAAGATGCGAGAACAGAAGATGTGACAAAGAGTAGCTGCGCGGTAGCCCAGGGAAAATTGAGCGAGTATAATGAACAAGTTTTTATTGATGGTGCCCCAGAATACGACAGATATATCGAATATTCAGGACAGAAAGTAAAAAGAAAATATTCAGGCCCTCATCGACGATTACAAGCCAGTAAACATTCGCGACGTTGGTGTCAAAATGGCACTTATATTGAAAGACGACGAACCTGTTTACTAAAGAGCAAAACGATTGCCGCCGCACGAGCGAGAGCTGGTCAATGCTCGGATTATGCGAGTCTAATTGTCTTAGTAGCAAACAAGATGGTTCAAAAAGACTTTGCGTTGACTATCAACTACTGAATACAAAAATTATCAAAGACAGGTATCCGCTACCGCTGATTGAAGACCTGCTGGACACGCTACAAGTTGATTGAGTGTTCAGCATTCTTGATTTTAAAAACGGGGTTTTCCATGAGCCAGTCGACGAGTCGAGTCAGAAGTATACGTCTTTCATAGAACCAGATAGTCATTTCGAATTTGTGGGAGTACCATTCGGTCTACGTAACTCACCAGCTGTTTTTCAAAAATTCGTGAACGCCGCATTTCGGGAGCTAATTCGTGAAGGTGTCGTGTTGACGTACATGGACGACTTGTTCATGCCATCAGAAAATTATGAGAGTAGACTCGAGAAAGTAAAGCGTGTTTTGAAAACTGCGAGTGATACTAGCCTTATCGTAAACTGGAAAAAATGTACACTCCTTCAGACAAAAATCAAATTTTCGGGTCACGTCATTGAAAATGGACGTGTCAACCTGAGCGAAAGACAAATCAAAGCTGTTGCAAATTTTTCGAAGCCAAAAGATGTATAAGATGTTCTTCTAGCTCGAGCGTTGTCGAACTTGTTGATGTCGAATGTAAAGTTCAAATTTGGTGACACCCAGAATGACGCTTTTATGCGTCTTAAAATTATTTAAAAATTTTGGTGCATGAGGGAGGTTACTCCTCAGTTAGCAAAAGGTAGGCTCTCCAGAAGAAAGACTACTGGGTGCCAAATCTTTGTACGAAAATCGAGAAAGTGTTTTGCGATGGTGTTGGTTGCATACTGGTAGAAAAGAAGCAAAGACGACTAGAGGGATATTTAAATACCATAGACTAGGGTGAAGTCCCTTTGGACGCTTTGGACCTTTGGCGACGACAATTGAAAGTTATCGACATATCTTTGTCATTATTGACAGTTTTCAAATTTTAAATAGTTATACGCAACCAAATCGACAACGATGGCTGAAGTGCTGGATTGGCTTACAAAGCAGTCCATGATGTTTGGAAATCCATATTTAATTGCATTCAATCGAAGTGCTGCCTTCATATTGAACGATTTCAAGGCCTACTGCAACAACGAAATTCCGAGAGCGAACGGTCAAGTGGAGCGGGTAAATCAAACGCTCCTCCCGAAGAATGGTACAAATATCTGAGCACGGCCGAGCTGGACTTGAACACAACTCCCCACGGAAGTATCGGTACGACGCCATTTCGTTTGTTTTTGGGAACCCATGCACGTATCTGTGAAGATCTAAATATTCGCGAGCTTGTTGAAAAAGAATGGAT
The DNA here is from genome assembly GCA_963969285.1 of Odontomyia ornata. Taxonomy (NCBI): domain Eukaryota; kingdom Metazoa; phylum Arthropoda; class Insecta; order Diptera; family Stratiomyidae; genus Odontomyia; species Odontomyia ornata. The sequence goes on along the minus strand of OZ017740.1, from coordinate 57,969,959 downwards.
CAACAACTTCGATGAAAACCGTGGCAGAATCCAGTTCGAAGCCAAGAAAGGTATCGGAAAATTCAAGAGGATAACGGACATATTTTTAACAAGAAAAGAAAAGACGCAAATGTTTATCGAGGAGGAAATTTGGTAGCTGTTCGTGGGACTAAGCAAGGACTGGGCTGAAAATAAGCAGCTAAGTATTTGGGGCCATTCAAAGTGAGAGCCTTGCAGAATGAATGACATACAGTTCGCGAAATCGGTGAACACGAATGTAGACGTCTACGGCCGCTCATCACGTGAAGTTGTGGGCAAACGACAGAAATAGCAGCCACTCCGAAGACGACCAGGGTGACGGTGACTATAAAGTTTACAACGACGAAGAAGACATCCGAAGACGAATGCAGGGAGTGAGTAGTAGAACAACTATACAGTAGAGCTAAAGGTCAAGATTTATCATTCGTCCATGCCAGCTGACTTTTGTATGACTAATTAATAATTCTCAAAATAAATCATTTTAAGCTTGATCTAAGCCCGAGTGTTTAAGTTAGTCGAAGGGATAAGCTGATCCTATAACATATAAATAAATATATATATAAATATATATATATATAAATATATATATATATATATATATATTGTTACATGTACAAATAATTACATGTACAAATAATTCTGCGAGCTACTGTCGCAATTGTTTTCACAACAATGAAGAACACGAATTCACTCGAAACCACGAGAACCCAACAAGCATGATCAACATCTGCAAGTGACGTCAGTCCATTCATTAAATTTGCTCGAATCTACCAGGTACCTCTCGGTAGAACATTCGCCAACGTACGAGAAATGGGTGAATAGGTAGAGACCCTATATAAAGGCGAGCTGAATGAATGGGGGGATCATCATTCATTCGACCGCGATAAGAACTGCGAAAGTGTGTTTCGTAATAGTGAAGTAATTTAGAAGACAATTGCGATAATAAATTTATGGACAAGTGTTAAATTTTAATTTTTAATAGTGAAAATTAAAATTAGTGAAAGTGTTAAATCGATCATTGTGCACTTCTGAAATAAAATAAACTCTTTTAACTTAAATTAAAAGACATTGCGTTTTCACTTTCCCGGAACATTAAAATTATTGGCCGCGAACGGAAAACACGCGACAGTGGTGTCAAGAAGTGCGAAAGAAAAATTTTGAAAGTGAAAATTTGAACATTTTTATAGTGCACAATAGTAAAATTTAAAGAAACATTAAAAATGCCACGAAGCTTAAACTAAAAAATTAATGAATTGACCATGTCGGAGCTTAAGGAAGAGTTGGAACAGCGAAACCTGGCTACGCAAGGTACAAAGGCCACACTGATTGCACGCTTGCGTGACGCGATCGAGTCGGAATCGGTGAATCTGGATTCGGGTGAGTTCTCAGATGCGGAAAAAGGCGCAGAAGGTGGAGAAGTAGAAACACCAAAAACGAAGGAACCAGAAAATGCGCTGATGCAAATGTTGATGCTGATGCAGCAAGAGCAGCGACAACAGTCAACCAATTTAACAGCGAAGTTAAATGAACAATCAGCGCAGCTAAATGAACAGACATCCAGTTTAGCTGCGAAGCTAAACGAACAAGCAGCGAAGCTGGACCAACAAGCAATCGAAATCAAAGCAGACATCAAGGCAGACATCACACAGAAGCTGGAGAAACAGTCAACCGAAATAAAAGCGGAGCTCGGTAGTCTCAACAAGCAAATTAAAGGCGTCGAGGAAAAGGTTGACCATGTCGAGGAAAAGGTTTACCAGGTCGAGGAAAAGGTCAGCCGGGTCGAGGAGAGAATCAACAATGAGATGGAAAACATGAAAAAGGAATTGGAAGCAGCAAAGGCAGTAGTAGCCTCCTCACCAGCCTCGCCTATAACCGCAGCGCAAAGCACATCCAGAAATGTGCAAGCACCAATATTCGATGGGCAAACGGTCTGGACTATTTACAAAACCCAGTTCGAAGCAGCCGCCCGCATAAATCACTGGAATGAGCAGGAACGAGCAACTGCATTGATTCTCGCTCTAAGAGGCCCAGCTGCCGAGCTGTTGCAGACGATCCCCGTTGAATTGCACTCAAACCCGAATGCTATAATGAATGCGCTCGACATGCGTTATGGAGACGATCATCTAAAGCAGATTTATCGGTCACAGCTAAGGCATCGAATGCAGAAGTCTGGTGAAACCCTGCAGCAGCTAGCCCAAGACATTGAGCGGCTGGCACTTTTGGCTTATCCAGCCTACGACCCAGAACATCGAGATGATGCAGCGACAGAAGCATTCATCAGCGCACTAAAGGACCCGGAATTGCAACAAGCCGTGCGGTTAGCTCAAAAGCAAACGGTTAAGGACGCACTGGCTTATAGTCTGAACTTTGAGGCAGCGAAAAATGTGACTCGTACCACTGCCCGGGTTCGTGAGGTAGTGACAGACGAGTGCAGGTGTGAGCGCGTGGAAATTGAGCGAGACCCGCATGTAAATGGTGCGCCTAGATGCTGGAATTGCGGAGAGAAGGGGCACCTGCAAAGAGACTGCAAGAAGCGAAGAAAACCGAGCTATTGTCCAGGGTGTGCAGCTAGAAGGAGATCCAGATCGAGTCAGGAGCCCAGAATGGAAGCCCTTCAAACAGAGGGGTCGGGAAACATGTAAGAGCCAACTTCGTGGGGCAGAGGTTGGCTAGGAGGATCGACGTCCCCAGCACCACCATCACCGTGTCAAGACTACATCGTGGAGAAGCAGACTTATGCCTTCCTGGTCAAATTGATGGAGAACACTGCACCATAACAATCGACACTGGCGCAACCCGATCGATTATCTGACCAGAGCTAGTTAGACAGCAACAACTTCACAAGGGCAGAATTTTCTCACTACGGACAGCTACGGGAGAAACTGCACCTGATCATGGAGAGGTCAACCTGCAGATACAGTTGGGAGACCTTGTGTTCCGACATAATTTTCTGGTCGCGAACATTATGGATGACTGCATTCTCGGAATGGATTTTCTGCGACCACATGGAATCACGTTGGATTTGGGCAAACGTGTATTGAAATGGTAGAATGTAGAAGTACTGATGGAGGATCCCAGCGTCCGAATTCCCAAGATAAATGCAGTGGTATGTACTGACACTGATGTACCGAATTCTTCCGAAAGCATTGTATGGGCCAAGCTTGATGGTGATTCTGGAGACCACCGATCTTATCTGATAGAGCCAACGACGACGTCTGCATTACGCAGTTTGATTGTAGGACGATGCCTTGTAAGATCTTTAAGGAACGGATATGTGCCGGTTAGAGTCCTTAACACCGCAGACTCAACCACGAGCATCAAAGCGGGAGAAGTCATCGGCAGCTGCCAGCCTGTTTCCACCATCACCTCTTTGGAAGCTACTCATGACCATCATTGGGAAAGGAGGCAAGACACAGACAAAGCCCGGGAATCTACGTCTGCAATATTGAAGCAGGTCAAATTGCCAGTGCAGCTATTCAAACGAGCCTCTCATCTGGTCACCAAGTACAGTGACATCTTCTCAACAAGCCCGGATGACCAAGGCCGAACGAGTATGGTAACTCACGTCATAGATACACAGGGAGCCAAGCCGATTCGACAAGCACCGAGACGTCTCCCTATAGCCAAACAAGGAGAAGTGAGCGCGCTGATCTCGGACATGGAAAAACAAGGCATTATTGAACCTTCTGTCAGTCCATGGGCCGCGCCTGTAGTTCTAGTCAAGAAAAAGGATGGTAGCACTCGCTTTTGTGTCGACTATAGGCAGCTTAACGACGTCACTAAGAAAGATAGTTACCCACTCCCACGCATCGATGACATCATGGACACTTTAGCCGACGCAAAATGGTTTTCCACACTCGATCTCAAGAGTGGCTACTGGCAGGTAGAAATTGACAAGAAGGACCGAGAGAAGACCGCATTTTCAGTTGGGACCGGATTGTGGCAATTTGTTGTGATGCCGTTTGGGCTTTGCAATGCCCCAGCCACTTTCGAACGCTTGATGGAATATGTGCTACGTGGTCTAACCTGGAAAACCTGACATCATCGTCATCGGTAGAACGTTCGAAGAGCATGTGCGGAACTTAGAAGAGGTTTTCTCCCGATTACGACTGGCAAATTTGAAACTTAGTCCCGAGAAGTGTACTCTTTTCGCAGATGAAGTAAAATACCTGGGACACGTCGTATCAGCAAAAGGGGTCAAAACAGACCCTGAGAAAATTGAAGCCGTGAAAAGCTGGCCAACACCAAACAACAAGCGCCAACTACGAAGTTTTCTGGGTCTGGCGACCTACTATCGAAGATTCGTCAAAGACTTTGCCAAAATAGCTAAGTGTCTCCATCAGCTAACCGAGAAAAATCGTCCGTATGTCTGGAATGAACAATGCCAGACAGCCTTTGAGACCCTGAAGGAAAAGCTGTGTGAATCACCCGTGCTGGCGTATCCGAAACCCGGAAAAATGTTTGTAGTTGACACCGATGCAAGCAACGGCGGTATTGGAGCTGTACTCTCCCAGCAGATCAATGGCGAAGAAAGAGTCCTCTCTTATTACAGTCGAGTTCTCTCAAAAAGTGAGAGGAATTACTGCGTGACCAGGAAGGAGCTATTGGCTATAATAGAGGCCACTAAGCAGTTCCACAAGTATCTATATGGGCAGAAATTTGTTCTTCAAACGGACCATGCATCACTGAGATGGTTGCTCAACTTCAAAAACCCCGAGGGACAAGTTGCGAGATGGATCGAAAGATTGCAGTCATACGACTACGAAATTGTTCATTGGAAGGGCGGAGTTCATGGAAATGCTGACGCCCTATCCCGCCGTCCATGTCCAGCTAACTGCAAGCATTGCCGACGGATTGAGGAAAAGGAACCGCTCGTTGATCTGCGATTGATAACGGCGGAATTCGATGAAGGTTGGTCATCGGAGGAGATTCGAAACGCCCAGTTAGCCGATGAAGACATCGGACCATTGCTCGTATGGAAGGAGACGACTGGGCGACCTGAGTGGAAAGACGTTTCAATGCATGGCGCAACCCTGAAAAGCTATTGGGCACAATGGAACTCCCTTCAGGTGGAGGGTGGCGTACTCAAGCGGAAATGGGAAACGGCGGATGGTAGCTCCTATAGGATGCAAACTATACTTCCCAAAAGCCGAATCCACGATGTGGTTAAGAAAATGCATGAAGGATCCTCGGGAGGCCACCTTGGTGTTAACAAGACCTTAGTGAAATTGCGGGAACGGTTCTACTGGCTCCACGCTCGAGAAGACGTAGAGGACTGGTGTCGCAGATGCACAATTTGCGCTTCCGTCAAAGGCCCAAAGCGACGACTGAGAGGACAAATGCAAGCCTATAACGTAGGCGTGCCATTCGAAAGGATTGCTGTTGACATCGCAGGACCCTTTCCTGAAACCGATTGGGGAAATCGATATACGCTAGTTGTAGCCGATTATTTCAGCAAGTGGCCCGAGGTCTACCCCATTCCCAACCAGGAAGCAACTACCGTAGCTGAACAGCTAGTGTTAAATTGGGTCAGTAGGTACGGCGTACCTTGCGAATAACATTCGGATCAAGGCCGAAACTTTGAGTCACTAGTTTTTGGCGAAATGTGCGAGCTGCTCGGAATACGGAAAACGAGGACAACACCGCTGCATCCCCAATCCGATGGAATGGTCGAACGTTTCAACGGCACGCTCAATAAACACCTTTCCAAGATGGTTGACGAGAACCAAAGGGACTGGGACCGACATATCCCACTATTTTTGATGGCGTACAGAGCTGCCAAACATGCATCGACGGGCCAAGCCCCAGCCAAAGTCATTTTTGGAAAGACTATTCGTCTGCCAGCTGATATAAAGTTCGGAACACCCCCTGAGAAACCCCAAACGGTCTCGGAGTACGCAAGTGATCTAAGACAACGGTTGAACCAGATACATCGGACAGTGCGAAAACACCTCGAATCGGCTACTGACCGCATGAAGACCAGGTATGATCTAAAGGCTAATTCTACTGGCTTCCAGCAAGATGACTTGGTGTGGCTTTATAACCCGCAACGGTGAAAGGGTAGGTCTCCAAAGTTGCAACATAATTGGGAGGGACCATACCGAGTTACAAAGCGAATCAACGACGTCGTATACCGAATACAGGAACATCGTAAGCCGAGAGCTAAAATGAAAATCGTGCACCTGGACCGTCTTGCCCCATATTACACCTAGGGAGAATTGACTACAAATAGCGACACATCTTTTCGGGGCGAAAAGAACTGAGGTGGGGGCAGTGTTACATGTACAAATAATTACATGTACAAATAATTCTGCGAGCTACTGTCGCAATTGTTTTCACAACAATGAAGAACACGAATTCACTCAAAACCACGAGAACACAACAAGCATGATCAACATCTGCAAGTGACGTCAGTCCATTCATTAAATTTGCTCGAATCTACCAGGTACCTCTCGGTAGAACATTCGCCAACGTACGAGAAATGGGTGAATAGGTAGAGACCCTATATAAAGGCGAGCTGAATGAATGGGGAGATCATCATTCATTCGACCGCGATAAGAACTGCGAAAGTGTGTTTCGTAATAATTTTAATTTTTAATAGTGAAAATTAAAATTAGTGAAAGTGTTAAATCGATCATTGTGCACTTCTGAAATAAAATAAACTCTTTTAACTTAAATTAAAAGACATTGCGTTTTCACTTTCCCGGAACATTAAAATTATTGGCCGCGAACGGAAAACACGCGACAATATATATATATATATACATGCATATATATATATATATATATATATATATATATATATATATATATATATATATATATATATATATATATATATATATATATATATATATACATATATATATATATATATATATATATACTACTGTGTCCAAAAAATGAGGTGGCATTTGAATGCAAACTGCGCGCGGAAAATTATTTTTTTTAGGTTGGTAGTACTGTCAGTGACATCCACGTCAAATTTAAATGCCAAAATATTCATCAGTGTTTGAGATACGCGTCGTTTTGTGAGCTGCTAAAAGTGAGTTTTTCGGTTCTTGCGATGCCAAAATTTGTTGAATTTGCATTAAATTTTGTTTGCAGAATCAATTTTCTGCTGCAGATACGCAAAAAGCCTCAAGTCATGAGGTTATGTCTAAAAAAATGTTTACAAGTGTTGTAGTGAATTCCAAGCCGGCCGTGAACGTGTCGAAAACGAAGAGTGTCCTGGACGACCATCAACCTCTTCTCTTTTTCGATTAACGTGGTGTTGTGCATTATGAATTCCTTCCGCCAGGCCAAACAGTCAACAAGGAATATTATTTGAAAGTTATGCGCCGTTTGCGTAACGCTATACGCCTAAAAAGACCGGGGTTGTGGATCCCATACTGCTCGTAATTCGTGATCATTTCGCCAAAAACTCAACCCATATCGTTCCGCAACCACCGTGTTCAGCTGATCTGGCGCCGTGCGACTTTTGGCTGTTCAGCAAGCTCAAAAGACCGCTCCGGTGACACCGTTTGATACGATAGAGGAGATTCAAGTCGCAGCAAAGACGGAACTGAAGGCCATCCCGGAAACGACGCGTATCTCAAACACTAATGAATATTTTGACATGTAAATGTGACATAGATGTCACTGACAGTACTACCAACCTAAAAAGAATAATTCCCCAAATCCTTCGACGCACGGAGTTTAAAGCCAAATGTCAATGTATATATATATATATATATATATATATATATTTATATATATATATATATATATATATATATATATATATATATATATATATATATATATATATATATATTTTTTTTTTTCTTTAAAAGCCGTCGGGCCTTGCTTAGTTGTGTGAGCAGACGCGTTTCGACTACTTTGAGTCATCTTCAGTGTCTAAAGGATGTGTTGAAGGGAGCGACTTTATATAGTCGTAGGATGGGTAATTAGCGAATAGGTAATTAGCGGATGGGTAATTAGCGGATGGGTAATTAGCGGATGGGTAATTAGTGGATGGGTAATGAGGTCAGGAAGTAACTTACTCAATTATGCCACGTAGGGGGATATTATGTTTTTGTTTTTTTGCTTGTTGGCTGTCCGTTTGTTCTGTTTCATCTCGTTTCCGTTTTCGTCTAAGAGTGTGGTCTAGGACTGAGAAAATTGCGTCGGAATTGGTAACAAGTTGTTCGTTGATAATGTCACCGTCTGTCTTTCTATGTTTATAAATTTCAAGCCTTTCTAGGATGTCAAGTCTTGGTCCTTTGTTTTGTTTGTGTAGCAATTTCATAGAGTTTGTCATAGCATCAGGCTCATGTGCGTGGTTTTGAAGGTGCGTCGCATAATTGGAGTCTGCCTTGTTGTATAAGAAAGATCGTAGGTGCTCTTTGTATCTTGTCGTTAGTTTTCGTGTTGTCCTTCCTATATATACCATGTCGCAGTCCTTGCATGTCAGTTTGTATATGCCGCTGCCTTCGTATATCGATGTGTCATTCAGTTTTGGCTTCAGTTTGTTTCCAATGTTGTTGTTCGTTTTGAATGCAGTTTGCAATTTGTATTTCCTAAGGAAGTTTGATAGTTTGTATGTCTCTTTGCCTACGTATGTTAACGATACCCACTGTTGGTCGTTCTTATGAGTTTCCGTCGGTTGGCGTTCCTGTTTTTGTTTGTACTGTGTGACTAGTTTGTCAATGTCGCATTGTTTGTATCCGTTATTATTAGCTATTCTGTAAATGTTGTTTAGTTCGTTGGAGTAGTTAGTAGGAGTCATGGGGATGGAGTGAAGCCTCTGCACCATTGATCTGTACGCTGCTAGCTTATGTTGTGCGGGGTGGTTAGATGTTTCATGTATGGTATGATCAGTTGTGGTTGGTTTTCTGTATATTTTGTAGTCCAATCGCGTTTGTTCACGTGTCACAGTTAGGTCCAAATAGTTGAGTTGTCCGTTTGTTTCTTTTTCCATAGTGAACTTTATATTCGGGTGAATTTCATTCATATAGGCAAGTAGTTCGTCTTGTTTATTTTCTTGTGAGTCAATAACAATGAAACAGTCATCCACATATCGTCTGTAAAATATTACATTGAATCTTTTGACAACTTTGGGTATAAAGACTTCTTCCAAAGATTGTAAGAATATTCCTGACATTATTGAGGACATTGGATGTCCCATACCCAGACCGTCTTTGGCAATGTACGTGTTGCTATTGAACTTAAAATAGTTCTGTTTGATTGTGGTCTTTATGAGATTGAGTATTTGATCTGTGAATCGTCGGCTGTTGTTGAATGAAAGTTTTTCTTTTAGTAATGAAATTGCTACACAAACAAAACAAAGGACCAAGACTTGACATCCTAGAAAGGCTTGAAATTTATAAACATAGAAAGACAGACGGTGACATTATCAACGAACAACTTGTTACCAATTCCGACGCAATTTTCTCAGTCCTAGACCACACTCTTAGACGAAAACGGAAACGAGATGAAACAGAACAAACGGACAGCCAACAAGCAAAAAAACAAAAACATAATATCCCCCTACGTGGCATAATTGAGTAAGTTACTTCCTGACCTCATTACCCATCCACTAATTACCCATCCGCTAATTACCCATCCGCTAATTACCCATCCGCTAATTACCTATTCGCTAATTACCCATCCTACGACTATATAAAGTCGCTCCCTTCAACACATCCTTTAGACACTGAAGATGACTCAAAGTAGTCGAAACGCGTCTGCTCACACAACTAAGCAAGGCCCGACGGCTTTTAAAGAAAAAAGAGGATTGGCCTGCGGATATCAAATAAACAAAGTTATTGAATATATATATATATATATATATATATATATATATATATATATTTGTGTGTGTTTTTTTTTGTGAGTGTCTGTGTGTGTGTGTAGTCCATGTGGAGCTGTGGATTCGGTCTGCAGCGCGCATGGAGTAGTGGGCACTCGACATGCGCAGCAGCACCCTAGTTCAAGCCTCGTAGGCGACATCGAGTTTGAGCTTCTGATGCTGCTGTCGAACTATCAGGCCACCCAAGTGTGACGAGTACTAATTGGAAAATTAAGTAAAAGTCACATGGTTGAGCATGATATTGACCATAGCACCTCGGATTCCGTTACGGTCATGGAATGAGGTACCCTAACAATAAATCTCAACGTCAAGACTCGGGATTTGGACTGTTGTGCAATGGACTATGGATAATTATATATTGATGTATATGTGTATACATGCATATATGTACATATATATATATATATATATATATATATATATATATATATATATATATATATACATATACATATATATATATATATATATATATATATATATATATATATATATATATATATATATATACATATATATATATATATATATATATATATATATATATATATATATATGTTTATATACAATATATATATATATATATATATATATATATATATATATATATATATATATATATATATATATATATATATACATATATATTGTATACATATACATTCGAAAAAAATTTATATTGTAGCGTTTTATTGGAACAACTTATCAAGGAATAATTTGGAGTGCTTATCATGGGAGAATACGTATATTTTTAATAGTTTCTAACAATAATTCATGATTTAAAATTATATGAAACACTATCAAAATATAAATAACTTAAAACATCATGCACTCATTCCAAATCATCAACTAAACTAGATATCCTGGTTTTGTTTCGTCATTTTTAATCATATAAAATTATTACCATAATGAAATAGTATTAAATTATCCCAAAAAGTTGGTTATTGAATAATTAAATATAATTTATTCTAATTGAAACATTAACGTAGATTATTTGATTAATAAATATTAAATATTATTTGGAATGATGTAAATCGAATAATTTTAAATCTTTTTCCTAGTCAGGGAAATGAAAAGATTTGCTAAAGTACAATCGTTTCGGTTTTAATGAATCTCGAAAGAATAGCTTATATAGTGTTTCTGATCTTTCTAAAGAAAAGAATGAGAACTGTTGATCTAAATTGAATCCTTCGCAATCCTCATAATATGGAGACCCCAGCTGCTTTATGGAAGGACTTCGAACATGATAATGAATATAATATACTGTGGGTATTTTCCCATGTTTAATGCTTCCAAATTATCGTTAGTTTGTATGTTCACCATTAAAATACTTTTTGCTTTTATTCGAAAGATATATATTTCGGAAGTATGTTGCTCCCTTCTCCAGTATGATTTACTCTGACACATACAAATTGAGGATATAATATAATATCGTCATGGCAACACCAATTGAAGGGGACCGGCCACGAAAGAAATCAAGAAGAGTCAGTCGCATCCGAACCATCAACCGAATCATTGTATTTTGAACACAATAAATTGATGATTAACAAATGGTCCGCGCTAGTTCATTGTTTTCCCTCTAGTATTATTCTGACGAAATCAGAATGGGATCCAAGGATGGCTTAGTGCGGATTACAAGTGAAAATTCAGATCGTGCACGTAGACCGAACAGACGCCGTCGAAAGCTATTTTTACCTCCTCGCGATCTCATGTTTGATTCTCCTACAGTTCGTCTGCGAAAAGAGACGAAAGGAGAAATGTGCGATAAACATACGCAAAAGAGACCAAAGAAAAAACGTGTGACATACATACGCAATTGGCTACATATGATTGTAATAGTGGTTCGATTTCCCCTTCGGTCCGTATACGAGGAAAACGGAACGCAACACGATGCCGGTCGAAAAGGTCAATACGCTAAACAAGGAATGACTAAAATTTGAACTTAGACTACGGAACGCCTCTACGTAGGGGAGCAAAGCTGAGCTAGCACAAAACACTGTGAAATTCTGGCTAATGACGAAATCGAAACAGACGGAAAAATGTCAGAATGTTCGGGTAAGGATGATGTGCGCATGTTACGTGATGAAGTGAACCAATTGAACGAGTTAATATTAGCTGTTACCGAATGGGGGAAAGTTGGCGACGTCGTCAACAACTGAACAGATTAACACTCAACCGATCGTAGTACACGAGTCGACACCACCACTCACTAACGCCATGAAATCAGGTGAGACGCTGCCGGCAGCGACTTTCAAAATTGACGCATGCAAACGATCAGCTCATTTAGTGTGGGCTTGTAGTGGAAGAAGAAGATGTGGTAGACCGTATTTTCATAGCATCCGAAATGTGATGGATCTTTTACCAGACTTCAACCCATCGTCCAAGTCCAGCATGTCGGCAGCGCAGTTCGTTGATCGCGTTACGAAGCTTGCCAAGGCATATCAGTGGAACGATAGAGTCTTGGTGTTCACCGTGCAAGCCTCCCTAAAAAGGCCTGCTAAAGTTTGGAGTGATGGTTCTGGAAGCTGGCTTGAGCTGGCTGAATCATTGAGGCAAGATTTCCCTAGCCACGAAAGCGAGGCCGATGTTCATATAAAATGATGAATCGCTCCAGGGGGCCCAGCGAGACAACACAAAGTTACTTCTATTCGGTGTACAACTTAATAACCAGAATTTGACAGCTATTAAAATCAGTCAACAAAATAATTTAATCTTAAAATTGGAGAAAAAGACAGCATTTGCGGGAGGTTCTGCTGGGTCATTTTTTGCAAAGGAAACTACTGCGAAAGTCATCGTTTGCTTGTAAAAGTTTATGGCGACGATTTTTTCATAAAAACACAATGCTTTGAATAGTTTCAACGCTTCAAAAGTGCCGATTTTTACACCAAAGACAAAAAACTCCCAGGACAGCCAAAAAAGTTTAAAGACGAAGAATCGGAGACGCTACTCGATGAGAATTTATGTCAACCACAAGACAAACTTGCCAAATTATTGGGAGTGGTTCAGCAAGCCATTTTGAAACGTTTGAAAGCCGCCGGATACATTCCGAAGCAAGGTAATTAGGTCTATGAATTGAAGCCGAGAGACGTTGAACGGCGCTTCTGTATGTCTGAAATGCTGCTTGAGCGCCATCAGATCGTGACTGGAGATGAAAAATGGATCCATTATGACAATGCCAAGCGCAAAAAGTTATACGTGAAGCCCGGCCAACCAGCCAAATCAACGGCGAAGCCAAATATCCATGGCACCAAGGTTATGCTGTGTATTTCGTGGGATCAGAAGGGGCCGTTATATTATGAGTTGTTGAAATCGGACCAGACAATCACAGATGACCTGTAGCAAACACAATTAATATGTTTGAAGCGTGCCATTATCGAAAAACGCCTGGGATATGCGTCCAGACACGAGGCTATAATTTTTCATCATGACAACGCTCGGCCGCATGTCACAAGACCCGTGAAAAACTATTTTGAAAATAGTGGCTGGACCTTTTAGTCAACGATCTTTTTGGTAATCCGCTCGAATGTTGGAGTCACGAATGGAGTCGAGACGAAATTTTGGACCACCACCACCGATACAGCGAGGTGTTATGTCATCAAATGCGTGAGCGCAGCCGACTTTGAGCAATTTGGAATCCCATCAAACCCGATGTTATAATTGTCTTGAGGTGGAGCATATTTCACTGAACTGTCCAAAACCGCAACGAAAACAAAATTAAGTACTTCATCGACCCCAGCACCGAAAGAACACACATTCAACGAACGATTGCAATGTCGATGGGAGGCGTGAAGCAGTGTTCGCCGATCTACTAGGATTTGGAAGAGCTACAGTAACGTGCAACAAGAAATTCAGTTGGATGGTAAGAATCTAAATGCGAAGATTTTTCCGGTGGGTGACGACTTGATCTCGGAGCCACTTTTATTGGGGTCAGATCTACTCTGCACATCAAGCAAACAATTGATCATTGAGCCGGGAGCTCGTCAATTGGAAAACGCTTTCCAAAACGCTCCAACTTTTGAATCAACGCTATCCGTCAAAGAAAAAGACCAACTGTATTAGCTCATTAGTGAGAATAGAGAATGCTTCTCGAAATTGCTTGCTTAGTTAGGTAAATGTAATTTGGTAACGATGACGATAAAGTTAGTCACCTTAAAACCTGTCTTATGCCAGCCATACCAGGTATCGTTCGCAAAGCGTGAGAACGTCCAAGAAAGAGTAAAAGAACTGCTCAAAAACGGTATCAGACGTCCATCATCATCAGAATATTCGTCACCAATTTTCCTCGTACGCAAACAGAATAATGAGGACTGTATCTGTGTTGATTTCCGTGAGCACTGTGCTATCACTGAAAAGTGTCCGTTTCTCATGCCAACTGTTGGGGAGCAGCTATCATCGATTGCTGGTAATTTATTTTATACGACTCTCGATTTGTTGTCTGGCTATTATCAAATACCAATCGCAGAAGAGTCTACCATGTAGGCCAGGAGAGTCACGCATGCAGGCCAATCCGCATTCAACCGGATGCCTTTCGGCCTGTGCAATGCACCAAGTTATTTCCATGAGGTCATTACCAGGTTGATACGACAAATGGGTAATCGTGAAGTTAGCTACGTAGATGAAGTAATTCTGCCCAGCAAAACCATCGGCGAGGGTTTAATCAAATTCCGTGAATTCCTGGTTACTATTCGAGATGCCGGTATGACACTTCGGTCCTCTAAGTGTACGTTTTAATTTAAACAAATCACGTTTGTAGGTCATCGAGTAGATGAAGACGGAATAAAACCAGGTGCTGAAAAGACTAATGCAATTCGAGAGTTTCCGGAACCAACCAACATTACAGAAGTTCGAAGATTGCTGGGATTGAGCGGGTGTTTCCGTAAATTCATTTGCAATTATTCTCTGATATTGAAGCATCTTACACTTTTGCTGAAGCAGAAGGACAATTCACAATTTTGTTGGTCGATCGAACAACAAGACGCATTCGCAAAATTGAAATCAGCACTTTGCTGAGTTCCAGTGCTCAGTGCTTACGATCTGATGGAGGAACATCAAGCTCACACTGACGTGAGCACACTGAGTTTTGCCGGAATCTTCATGCAACGAGACGACGGTGGCAATTTCAGACCGGTTTTCTACTACAGCCACCAGTGTAGCGTATCTGAAAGCAGGTACCATAGAAAGATTCCACATTTCTTTGCTCGGTAAACATTTCGAGATAATTACCGATCGCGACGCAATCAGCACCACAAGAACGTCTAAGCCATTGCTACCGCACATCGGTCGATGATTTCTGAAGCTACAGTCATACGATTTCCGCATAATACATCAATCGGCTGAACACATGAGTCACGCAGATACTCTAAGCAAGACTCCAAATGAACCACCAAACGAGCCAGAGACAACATCGGGGAACATAATGCGAGTGGAAGAAAACGAAGACTGGCTTGTGCTCTTGCAACGACAAGACGTGGAGTTGAAGGAGCTAATTGAAGTTCTGAGAGGCCATATTAAGTCCGCTTAAACCAAACAGATTAAGTCAGATTATCAGCTCAAAAACGATCGATTATATCGTAAGATTGACCAAGATCTCAAATTCGTCGTTCCGTCTGCAGTCAGGTGGAAAATCATCCGCACATACCACGATGACATGGGCCACTTTGGTATTGAGAAGACCATAAATCGAGTTTGGCAAGATTTCTGGTTCAACAATCTGCGAAAATACATCAAGTCATACATCGCAGCATGCTTAGAGTGCAGCTATACCAAAAAAATCGCAGGCAAATCGGAGGGTCAATTCTATTCGGATGAGGTGACAGTTATTCCGTTCTGGACGTTATACGTTGATCACCTGGGACCTTCCACGCAGTTGTCGGGGTAATTTGCACATCATTGGAATATCTGATCCGCTCAGTAAGTATTTAATTTTGAGAACTGTCAAAACTACGAAATCAAAGCCCGTCGTCGACGCATTCAGGTATCAGACGTTGTTCTTCGGTCTACCAAAGCGTATAGTTAGCGATCGAGGCACTGCTTTCACATTTGCTTCTCCGAGACCTGGCTAAATGGAAACATTTGTTTCCTGATCATATTGTATATAGATGTGACCGCGACCTTACTGCTACTAACAAGGCTGATGGTGGTGGAGTATTTGTTGCAGTTAGCAAAGCTCTACCTAGTTCTCCTTGTTCTGATTTCTCTTTTTCTCCGACTTTAGAATGTGTTATTATCAAAATTTCTCTCCCTCATAATACAGAGCTCTTGATTTCTTCTATTTATATTCCCTGTAATTCACCGTTAACTGTTTATGAGACGTTTTTTGATGATCTATCCTCTTATCTAGTTTAACGAAACCCTCGCGCCAAAATATTGGTTTGCGGGGATTTTAACTAACCATGCATAGCGTGGAAAAATTATCCTACTCCTTCTTTCTTGTCAGTTGATCCTTTTGCTATAACCCTGTCATCTTTCCTGTCTCATTGCTCTTTTTCTCAATTTAATCATATCCGCTATCCTAATGGTCGTTTCCTTGACCTTGTTCTATCAAATGTTCCAGTTAGCTACTTATCTGTATCTCAAGCCGTACATCCGTATGTTTCTCCTGATCGGCACCATCCTCCTTTATCTGTAGATCTTATAGTCGATGAAATTAAATTTAACAAGCCTCATCCTACTCCAAAACTTAACTTTTTTAAAGCTAATTATGAAGCTATCAATACAGAATTACTTTCAGGCAACTGGCTAGATTTCTTTAGTGGCCTGAATTGTAAGGCTGCTTTGGATAAATTTTACTCATAATTTATAATCTTATCCGCTGTTTTACGCCTCATCAGACATCCCGTAAAGCAAATCAAGAGCCTTGGCTTACAAAGCGAGTGCTTAGTGCCCTACGAGCAAAAGAAAAGGCACATCGTGTCTTTCAAACACTCGGCACTATTGAAGCAAGATGTAATTTTAGCAGGCTGCGTGCTATTACCAAAAAAGAGATCAGATATGCTCTAAAGACTTATTTCAGTAGTCTGGATAGCTATCTTGTGACTAATAATACAAAGCCTTTTTGGTCTTATATAAGGTCACTGAAATCCTCTTCTTTCAGTCCTAGTAAGGTCCGTTGAAATTATGCAGAGGTTTCTTCTCCTCAAGAAGTTACTGACTTATTTGCCCAATTTTCCTCTTCTACTTTTTCTTCTCCCACTACAGCTGTGCATCCTGTTGTCCCACCTAATCATCTTCCCTTCCCAATTTCCTTTATTTTTACAGATGCATCTGTAGTCGAAGCTTTGATCAATGCTCTTGATCCTAATATCAGCGCTGGGCCGGATGGTTTGCCAAACATATTTGTAAAGTCGTTAGCCTCATCGCTTAGTTTTCCTTTACCTCTTCTCTTCAATGTAAGTTTGAGTACTGGTACTTTCCCTAACCCTTGGAAAACAGCTAATATTGTCTCTATTTTTAAAAGTGGTGATCCTACGTCAGTTTCGAATTACCACCCTATTTCCTTACTTTCCTGCTTTCCAAAGTGACTTGAACGGTTGGTTCATAATCGACTCTCAAACTCATTAGCCTTTGACACTGTGAATCATTTTCTTTTTTTCGTAAGCTTAAAGCTCTTAGCATCTCGGGTGCTCTTCTATCTTGGATGTCATCTTATCTATCGTGTCATCCCTGTCAAGTAAGTCTCTCTGGTGCTACGTCTAGTCACTTTTATCCTTCATCTGGCGCTCCACAAGGTTCAATTCTAGGGCTTCTTCTCTTTCTGTTGTTCATTAATGATCTCCTTTATGTAATTAATTCCTCTTGCCTTTTATATGCTGATGACTTCAAAGTTTTTCGAGCAGCCAAACCCCATTTAGACTGTCAGCTCCTTCAAACTGAATTGAATGCTCTAAATAAATGTTGTACTTCAAACTATTTATGTCTTAACACTACTAAATGTCATAAAATGACTTATTCTCTCAAGGACTCTCCTATTAGTTTTAACTATATATTAAATGATGCTTTGCTCCCTGAAGTGTTGAGTCGTATGTTAAACACCTTGGAGTAACTTTTGATCCAAAACTAAAATTTGATGCACATATTTTAAATGTGATTACTAAGGCGTCTAGAGTTTTTGGGTTTTTCCTTAGACATGTACATACATACAATAGCATCTCTTCTTCTGTCCGCCTATTTGTTTGTCTTGTTCGCCCTTTGCTTGAATACTGTTCTGTTATCTGGTCCCCCCGATATTCCTATCTCGTGTCTTCTTTAGAAACTGCCTAAAGAAAGTTTACGCGTTTTCTTTTCCTTAAGTTTAATTTGCCATATTAGCCCTATGAAAGTCGTTTATCCTTCCTATCTCTTCCATCTCTAATATCCTGACGAACTTATTAAGACCAATGTTTTTTGTACAAACTCTGCTACTATCAAGTCCCGTTAAATAATTTTTCTGAGCTGCGTTTCCGACAAACATCTCGTCATCTCGGATGAATTCTAATTTTGTTATCCTATATGCTAGAACTGATTTATATTTCCATTCACCAAAACTAAGAATTGGACGAAATCATAAAAATCTCGAGCTTGGTCCTTTCCTCTCTTCTTACATAGCATTTAAGAAAAAACTAAGAGACTTACTACTAGTTTAACTTTCAATTATCGACGTTTTATTATTTTTTTCATTTAAATATTGCTGTATTTATTCTTTGCGTTCCATTTTGTTATTGGATTATTCAGTCTGTAAGATGGTGTTGCGAGTGAACACATAAACATACTCTGACATATTCCCGCTTCATAACTGCAATAGTAGCGAGCAAACAACACCTATGTACTCGCACTTCGCCAATGAAAATTTGCCATGGAAACACATGCGCAAGTAAATAAGCGAGCAGTTAAGTAACCGAGAAAGTTCAACCCGCAATGATATTTACATCATGAACGAACGGGGTGTTTCTAAGAGAGGTAAGCGGAAAGGAAAACCTAAAGTTCCGGCATGAACACTCTTTCGCTCAATGTCCCCAGTTTCGCTATTTTACCTCAAGAGATCATGAGAAAGCCGAAAGCTTAAGCTGAAAGCACTCTTTCGAAGTTGAAAGCTTAAGCGAAAAACACTCTTTCGCTCAATTTCCCCAGTTTCGCATATTCACCAGCCAAGCAAGCGAGACGACGCGGGGAGGAAAAACTTTCGTGGAACGAGAGCGCACGTGCTCGGCTACTCAGCACCTTTAAAGAGAATTAAGGTTGAAAGCTCACGAAAGAATGGTATTTAATGTTCTTGGGCAGTCTTATACCAGTGAGTATGTATTCAAATCCAAAAGGGAGCGTGCTGCTATCCAATTACCATTTAGACGGTTAAAGTATTCGCGATTAAAAGTTCAGCCGAAGATATCGTCCAGTGTTCAACGAAGTGGTGAGGGGTGAGGTGTTGGCTTGCGCCGCGATCCTCAATCGGCCTTTTGACGTTCCACGCTGTATGGCCACCCCGAACCATTAACACGTCCATTTGATTCTCTACAGGCTCAATATTGATATAAGTCTCCAATAATGTAATTTGTAATATGTAATGTTAGAAAAAAATAGGAACAGAGAAAATAAAATAATTAATAAAATAAACTTTTTTGGTTGATTTAGTGATAACGGACAGAGTAGCAGGTAAGTGGTGTTACAGTGAGTTCTTTTCCCGGGAGCCTTGATGTTGTATATAGGATACACATCAAATCGAGCTCCCAGTTCATACCAGTATACACAAGGTATACTGGTTTTGTAACAATGGAATAAATAAATAAATAAATCACGACAAATTGCTGAATCTGCGCATCTAATGAGATTCAACATATTAAGGTTGCCATCTGAAAGCCTCGAGCGAATCGCCAAATCGAACGTGCAAATCAATCCATCTTATCACTTCTAAGAGCTGCACCAATTGATCATAAGGATTGGGATTTACAATTGCGCAATCTTCAGTGGTCTCTGAATCCGCAATGTCACTCTGTGACTCAGTTTAGTCCGATCGAGTTGATATTCGATTATCGCCTCCGAGACATCATCACGAATCGGCTAGGTATGGCTATAACATCAGACAAAGCGACTGCTGATCCAACGGAATGCGATATGGTTAACTGAAGACAATTGACTGCAGAGCGAATTCACACCGAACGAGAGAAATGGAGATTGAGGTTCAACGCAAACACAAGAAACTTTTTATCTACGCGAAAGCAGATCTTATCGTTCTAGCGAACGTAACTGCTGCTATGGGAGAATCTCGAAACTTAGAGCCCAAATATTGTAGGCCTTACAATGTTTCGAGAGTTTTACGGAACGTCAGATATCTAGTCGAGGGCATGGGAATCGCACGTCCCTACCAACGGAAATTTTGTTCGGTGTATACGAGCGAAAAGTTGAAACCGTGGATCGTCGTGAGTCCCGAACTTGATTTTTACGATGATGCTGTGGATTCAGACGCGGACTAATGAATCGAGACGATT
This sequence comes from Odontomyia ornata, assembly GCA_963969285.1. Classification (NCBI taxonomy): domain Eukaryota; kingdom Metazoa; phylum Arthropoda; class Insecta; order Diptera; family Stratiomyidae; genus Odontomyia; species Odontomyia ornata. The sequence continues at coordinate 57,949,631 of OZ017740.1, read as the reverse complement.
CAATGTTAGAGTGGTCGAATGTCATGACAACACCAATTGAAGTGCAGCGGCCATGGAAGAAATCGAGAAGAGTCAGTCGCATCCGAACCATCAACCGAGTCATTGTATTTTGAACACAATAAATTGATTATTAACAAACAGTGCGCGTTAGTTCATTGTTTTCCCACTACAATTATCCTGTTCCCAAGGTACACCCCTAAAAAAATGTTTTGAAAAATAATAGAAGCCTCATTAATGAATTTGTTAACTACCTCATTCATTCAAACGCATAAGTTAAGTACAACAAACGTCGATTGATCAGATCAGAGTAAAATTTTGCATCCTGCCAGTAAACACCGCTACCCTACCTTAATTCAACCCTAGCTACGTCCTTGATCTTACCAAGATTGGTGTGTGTAGTTGCTTCAGTTTTGGGAAATTCTGCCGTGATACACGGACGGACAGACAGTCGGATCGATAAGACAGATTTCAATGGGATTTTTTAAGGAGTACAAAACCCTTAAAATGAGTCCATACAATTTTACCGGTTGAAAGGAGGTTTTCCGTGAAACTGATTACGAGTACCTACCATACTTATGTGGTTCCCAAGCACCCACAAAAACTAGCAAAATGTATACTCGAACCAATTTTCGCCATCCAAAAGAAGACATTATTACTAAATTTATTATTTATTACTCTAGGTAATTGTTTCAAAATTGGAAAACTCGGTAACATTTATTTCAATCATTCGAAATTTTTCTGCAGAGAATGGAAGTTAAAAGAAAACCAATATGCTGCAGAATGAACATTTAGAAAGGTTAACTTACATAATATAATATCGGATTACCTTCTAGAGAACTCGCTTTTGATAGCGATTCATAGCTAATTAGAAACTAATAAGCATTTCTCGCAAGCAATTTAAGATTAGTTGAAGTTGAAAACACCCAAAACAACCCTCTAAGGGTTAATTATTTGCTTTGAAATAATTTTTGAATTTTACATCCTAAAGATAGCGCAATAAAATTACGAACATGGTGCTAATTTATTCCTCAGCATATTTGTACACTTTTATTTCCCTGAAACTTCTGTGAGTTTTGTTGCATCTTTTTCATTTAGCCATACCTCAGCATCTCACCATGCAGGTATAACTGATAACTCAATACTTTATTTACTCTCATTTTGAACTTTATGACTTTCGGTAGTTCCTAGAAATCTCAACAATTAGAGAGTTATGCCGTTTTATTGATGGGCAATTGGTGAGAATAAAATGTTGTTGATGCTGATCTTGACAAAGGAACCTATTGTATGTATTTTGGTTTATTTACAAAGGATTCTAAATTCCCGTAAAATCGGAAATGTGCACAACGTTGGCTTTGTTTAATGAAATTTTGACTTGGAAATGAGTTGTACAAACATTTTGAAATTGTTGAGTTCTTTTGGGCGTGGGCAAACAAAAATATCACAACTGACCATAACTAAGGTTTCCGCTAAATCGCTAGGTAAATTTGGTTAGCAATCGCTATTTCATGCTCTTATGGCCCTCATCATAAGGCACTCGGTTTGCTACTTTGCGTATCAAATTTCACCTAAATTTCCAAAAAGTACCTTCCATCCAGTTCATTTGAAACCGAACTTAAGTAAAAGGCAATTATCGTATTTTCTCATAGGCAAGCGTCAAGCGTGCCTTCTTTTCCGATGACATGAAAATAGAGACGAACTGACATATCTTCTTCCAAATTACAGGGATCATCTGAATAGCACACTCCCTTTCAACGAAAATACTTATAGCTCTGAATAGTTGCACATATCCTGCAAATCAGCAAGTATTGAACAACAAATTGTCGGAAATTAAGCATGTTTCCACTTTGCCTACGATAATAGAAAGGTCTGGCCCACCCAACATTTCAACAGCAGCCGGCTGGGTCTTAATCTGATCAAAAACGACCGAGCGAGCCCGGCGAGGAAAAAATCTGAAGTTTTGTTCACATATTACCGGGTGTTAAGATGAAAGAATTTCAGACTCGAGCCATTCGAATTGATACTTCAGCATCTTCCAAGACACTAAAGGGTCCTAATTGAAATATAGCTGCAGCATCTTTGTAATGAATTTCATGTGTGGAAGACTTGAATGACATCGGGAAATATATTTTATGGAAAAGGTCAGCGCGACGAATCAAGAATGGTGAAGATGATTTTCGTAAGATGAGGGCCTCTTCGTGGTGGTTAGAATGTGAATGAAGATTGCTGCAGTGGAAATTTACGACTGGTTAATATTTGTATTAAATCCACATCATGATATAAAACTAAAGAGATTCAAAACTTGATAATTGTTCTGCTGGAGCAACAGTGCTGTTAATTTCTATATTTTCCCTAAAAGTCAATATCAAAGTACCTGTTTCTTAACAAGGATTGTATACGCTTGATTACATTTACATTGAAACATACAATCATCCGTAACGCGAGGATTTTCCTCTTTGCTTCAATGAAAGATGATACACGGACATTCATGGCTTGCACCCTGGCCAATTTCCAAAGACCTTTTAGCTACGCTTCCATGACACAGTAATTCAACATCCAAAATATTGTATCGGTAGTGTACAGTAGTATATTGCTCGGGTACGTTCCAGAGAACCATTGAGGACGGGAAATATTGAAAATCGACTGAAGGAGATTTTCTATGCATAATTAACAATACTCATCGTTTGAATAACCTATTGTCCAAAATGTATCTATTTCTACTAAAGCTCATCATTAGCCCCGAGATAACTTTCTAAAGAACCGAAAAGTGGACATGCATGAAGACAACCACTGTTAGATTTTGAGATGGGAACGGTTGGTCCATTCAATATTTCGGGAATTGGATGAACAATCAGGGTGCATATAAAAAAAGAAGTATCGAAAAGAAAAATGGATTAATTTTAAGATATTTCAGTTGCGGAAAGTAGTGGGATTAGCAGAGTGCTTCTTTCAGTAAAGATTTGGAAACAGAAGACCAATAAATTTTTTATCAATGCAGTGTTTTATTTGCTTCCATGCCTGAGGTTCTTTCTAATTATGGTACCCAAGTCGAAATTTCAAGTCCTTTTTCAGCAACTCAAATCACCTTTTTGTAGGCTTGGAGTAGATTTCCCATTAATACACTTCTCATCCTGTATTAAAACTACATACGTCTTTGCGCAAAATGAACGCTCATAGAAAGTTCTCGCCAACAAATATTCTTGTTTTTTTTTTGCTTTAGCCCTATAGGCCCTTTCAGGCCTTCGCTTAGAGAAAGTTAGAGTATCCATTATCTTGATCATATTATTACATTTCCAAACAATTCTGCAAGCTACTGTCACAATTATTGTCGCAACTATTAATAACATCATGATCAACGAATGTACTCGAAAGCACAAGAATGGACCAATTAGATTCATGATCAACATATGAAAGATTAGATTCATGATCAACATATGAAAGTGACGTCACTGCGAGCATTCAGAATTGCTCGAATATTCCAGGTAGTTCTTGTCAGGACATTCGCCAATGTACGAGAAATGGATTGAATGCCTAGATACCCTATATAAAGCCGAGCTGAATGAATTGGGGAATAGTAAAACCGCGATAGTAAGAACTGCGATAAGAGTGGAGTGCGAATCAAAGGCGATATTGTTTGATAGTGAAGTGATTTTCGTAGTAAAGAAAGTTGGAATATAAATTGATAGACAAGGGAAAAATATTCACATTTCAATTATTTGTAAAATATTAAAATTAATGATTGTGTATTCTTAGTAAATAAAGTCTTTTAACTTAATTTAAAAGACGGTGCGTTTACACTTTCCTGGAACATTAAAATTATCGGCCGCAAATTATAACACGCGACAGTGGTGTCGGAAGTGAGAATAAAAATTTTGAAAGTGAAAACTTAAGAATATTTTTTTTAAATGCAAAACAGTGAAACGGAACGTGGAAACTGGTGGAAAAAAGCCGACATAAGCTTATATTTAAAAATTAATGAATTAACCGTGTCGGAGCTTAAGGGAATTACCAAAATCAAAGGACCTAGAAAATGTGCTGATGCAAATGTTGATGCTGATGTAGCAAGAGCAGCGACAGCAGTCAACCAGTTTAACTGCGAAGCTAGATGAACAATCAGCGAAGCTGGACCAACAAGCAATCGAAATCAAGGCAGATTTGCAAAAACACTCAACCGAAATAAAATCGGAGCTTGATAGTCTGAACAAACAAATTAAGTGCGTCGAAGAAAAGGTTTCCCAAGTCGAGCAGAAGGCCAGCCAGATCGAGGAGAGAATCAACCATGAGATAATCCAGGTGGAGCAGAGAATCATTAACGAGATGGAAGAAATGAAAAGGAAGCTGGAAGCAGCAAAGGCAGTAGTAACCATCTCACCAGCCCCGCTTATAACCGCAGCGCAAAGCACATTCAGAAATGTGAGAGCACCAATATTTGACGGGCAAACGGTCTGAAGTATTTGCAAAATCCAATTTGAAGCCGCCGCTAGGAAGAATCACTGGAATGAGCAGGAACGAGCAACTGCACTAATTTTTGCTCTAAAAGGCCTGGCTGCTGAGCTTTTGCAGACAATCCCTATTGAGTTGCATTCAAACTCCGCTGCTATAATGAATGCTCTTGACATGCGTTATGGAGACGATCATCTGAAATAGATTTATCGGTTACAGCTACGGCATCGGATGCAGAAGTTGGGCGAAACACTACAGCAGCTAGCCCATGACATTGAGCGACTGGCACTTTGGGCTTACCCAGCTCACGACCCAGAACATTGAGATGACGCAGCAACAGAAACATTCATCAGCGCGTTAACGGACCAGGAATCGCAACAAGCCGTGCACTTAGCTCAAAAGCAAACAATTAAGGACACATTGGCTTATATTCTGAACTTTTTTTTTTGTGGTAGGGAGGTGAATGCCATTTATACACAGAGTGTGGGACTCCCATGCGCGACTGGACTACCCACTAAACACCTCCCCTGTCAACCTGAGAACCCAGCCTGAAACCGTTTGACACATTACTTCGGGTCAGGTCTCGTTTTGGTACGCCGTGGGGCGTCTTCAAGCTGGGGAGTCCCTTTCCTAGCGGGAGGGGAGAGGGGAAGAATAAGTGCCTGAAAAGCGATCCCCAGCCTTAGCGCCCCCGGCTGCTGTGAGTCCCTTTATATTTTAGAACTGCCCGAGCATAATGTGCCACCTGGTTCCATTTGTCAACCGATTCGAGCATCGCCGCAACTATATTATCCGGGGTGAGCTCCCCGTCTCCTTGTAGAGGTCCCTTCGCAGCCTGACCCGTTTTCTATACGCAAAAAATGCGTGACAGGCATTTTCCTCCTCTCGTGGGCAAAACCGACAATCGGGGGACCGTGACTTACCGATCTTGTGCAAGTAAGACTGAAAACACCCATGTCCGCTCAAAAGCTGGGTCAGATAGAAAATAGTCTCACTATGCCTTCAGTTTAGCCACGGTCTCAAATCCATGATGAGGCGCGAAGTCCACCTTCCTTTCGTGCCATTGACCCAAGATTGCTGCCAATCGTTGAGCGAGCGCTGTCTCTCCTCGCAGACAACCATCTCCCTCGCATCCTCGTTTCGGCACAGGTAAATAGCGCGGTGCTCTCTAGCAAGGAAGGCAACAGGTATCACGCCTGCAATAACTCTCGCCGACGGATCAGAGACTGTTGGATACGAAGATGCAATTCTCAGTGCTCCTCTTCTCTGTACCTGTGCCAAACGTTTTCGGTATACCTCCTTGCTGAGGGCGTCGCCCCATACCTCTGCTCCGTACAGTAGCACTGACCCTACAGCACTCTTGACGGGCTGGGCTTATGGCCCCTACGGGCTTATGGCCCCTACGTTGGCCATAAGTCGACTCAGAGCCGATATTCCCTTCTCAGCCTTCTCAGTCGTTGCCCTGATTTGCTCAGAGAAACTCATCTTTGAGTCGATCAGTAGCTCCACGTACTTCACCGCTGGCTTCAATTCAATTCGTGAGACTCCAATACTGATCATCCTTACTCTAGGGATTATATTTTTTGTCAAGATGACCACTTCGGTTTTCTCCAGTGCTAAACCGAGCAGTCATTCAGTCCCTCAATCGGCGCATTAGCATACCTAGCTTAAGTTGCGCCTGTTCATCGATGCATCCAGTGACCAGAGCCGCAACATCATCTGCATAGCCAACAAAGCGCGACACATCTGGCATCTCAAGCCAGAGTAGCCCGTCGTAAGACACGTTCCACAGGTCCGGACCAAGGATAGATCCCTGGGCAGCATCCGATGTAATTTCCATCCTTCGTTGACCCTGTGTCGTGTAGTAAAGCAGGCTTCGGTCCTTTAGGTAGTCCCTCAAAAGTCGCATAAGATATTCTGGAACTTGAAAAGAATTTTCCAGCGCGTCCAGAATATCCACCCATCTAGCGGAGTTGAAGGCATTCCTGACGTCGAGTGTCACCAACAGGACGATCCGTCGCTTGGTGCGACGATATGCCCCTGCCTTTTGGACCACGTTCACTACCTCTGCAATCGCATCAATGGTAGAAAGTCCTGCTCTAACGCCGTACTGCCGAGGAGATAGGTTCCCAGCAGCATGAATCGCGTCAGTGAGTCTTCCCTTGATGAGTTTCTCTAGCACTTTCCCAGCCGTATCTAGCATACATAACGGCAGGTATGCAGACGATTATTCGGGATTTCCCTTCTCGTTGCTGATCAGCACGAGCCTCGCCACCTTCCATTGTACCGGAAAAACCCCGTCCCGTAGGCAAGCGTTGAATGTGCTCAGCAGCAAGTCAGGACAATGGTGATAGACGAGCCGCAACACATCAGCCGGAACACCATCTGGACCTGGAGCCATCCTCGCTTTCAATGAGAGGACTGCCTCCTCCAGTTCCGGCTGTGTGAAGAGTGGACACTCGACTGCTGTTTCACCATGGACAGCGCCAACATGGACGCGATGGGCAGGGAAGAGTCCCAGCACTACCGCATCCATATCTTCCGCGTCATGTAAACAAGGCTTCCGTAGGGCACCAAGCTTCCGCATAACTAGCTTGTAGCCAAGGCCCCACGGATCCTTGTTCATATTATCCACTAGGTCTTGCCAGCAGCGAGCCTTGCTACTGTTGATCAATTTGCGAAGGCATTTCCTAGCCGACTTATATGCTGCCACCCAGTTGCATGCCTCGTCACGGTTCCGTGCCCGTTGAGCCTCACGTCGAAGCTTGTGAGACTTCCTTCGCTTTTCAGCGATTTCAGTTGACCACCAGGATACTGGGGGCTTGCTGTGCAGGAGTTTACGACGGAGCATAGAAGCGTTGCAAGCAGTCGTAATGATACTAATAGTAGAGTACACCACGTCTTGAACTGCCAGTTCTTCCGTCCCCTCCAAAGCTCCCTGCAGCGGCTCACCTGCTGTGAGCACCTCGACAAACCTCTCGACGTCCACCCTGCCGATGTTCCATCCAGTTGTGAAAGGCCGAGAGCACGGACGTCAGGAGACAGCACCGCTTATCTCAAGTAGAATGCACTGATGATCACTGGTTGAGTAGTCCTCCAATACTCTCCAATTGTGTATCTTCCGTACTAAGGACTCCGAGGCGAAAGTCACGTCCGGTATGGTTCCCTCATAGCCAATACGTCAGAAAGTTGGCGTATTTCCGGAGTTTAGTACGACGAGGGCCGTCCTGGTTGCCGTTTCTAGGATTCGTTTTCCCCGCGGAACTGTTTGAGGCATGCCCCATTCAATTGCTTTAGCGTTGAAGTCACCCCCAATGAGCACGTTGCCCTCTGCGTTCGAAAGAGTGCCCTCCAGATAATTGAACTTGGCCTGGAAAGATGAAATCGACTCGTTAGGCGTTAGGTACACACTTAAGAAGGTGGTCCCTGAGCACCGAACCCACACGAAACCATCCCCCCATCCATAACCCTCCGCTTGGAAATCACTGTTCCGAATCTAGATGGCGGCAGTACCAGTTTCATCAGGATACCATAATGCAGGACTTTTATCATGGTGTTGCTCACTCAGCAGCAAGGAGTTGGCTTTCATCACCCTCATAAACTGCTCACGCAGATTTTGGGCGATTGAACTGCAGTGTAGCTTCAACTGTAGGATGCGGGTCATCAAAGTTCTGATTTTGACTTGGCCAGGGCTCCCTGGAACACCCGGCATTTTCCTGATCCCAAGACGTGTCCAAAATAAGGTCTTGGGTCAGCATCCTTGTGGAGAATACACTGTGCCTCCTTCATACAGTCTTTTCTTTTATGTCCCATTTTACCGCATTTGTCGCATAAGGAACTTTTATCGGGTCCTTTGCATACTTGTGTGGTGTGACCATAACCAAGGCATTTGAAACATTGAACAGGCGTTGCTCTTTGCCGCATCCTTCAGACAACCCACCCTATTCTTACTTTGCCCTTGTTCAGGAATTGTTCGGCGTCCTTTTCGGTCAAGTCAACTCTGGCCATGCGTTGTCCCCTGTTGTTTTCTGGTGTCAGTCTCGCTTTGATCCTTTCCACGCTAGGGAACTCCCTTTTGATGGCCTCTTCTACTTCGGCCAGATCCGTGACGCAGTAATGTCTCGTATTTCGATCGTTGCCATCGGTTCAAGCGAAGCTATAGTTGCGCTTTTGCCGAGGACTTTCTTTACTGTGTCGCAGAATGCTTCCTTATTGCCGGCCTCTGCTTCGCACTGGACCGGTATGTGGCCTGACCGCGTTGGTCGTACTACTTTAATGGTAGTGTTGGTGTCTTGAGACCTTACGTTTCCCCTGATGTTCCGCAGTACCTCCGCGTAAGATCAGCCATCTTGGGGCTTTACGAGCAGTGCCTGCTGCCGGGGTCTTCGTCGGGGCTTCTGCCTCTCCTGTTTTGCATCAGGTCCTTTTTCTGATTGGGCGTCCGTGTGAACTTTACTTTCTGGCACTTTTTGAAGAAGTTTCTTTGCGGCTTTCTTCGCTCCTTTTGCAAGCACTATCTAGAACCCGTGATCTAGTGCTCTGCGCCCATCAAGTGCCTCTTCCTTCCTTCTTTTCTCCCGATCTCCTCGATTGGGCTGGACGCCATTCTGTTATTGATTTTTAATGGTGGAGCTATCTGCATGTGGCCTTTAGATTTCACGCCCAGTGCCTCTTTAGCCTTCTGCTCGTCTATGGCCATTAACCAGCTCCTCCGATAGTGCCTCATGCGATCTAGGAGATCCTCTAGTTCGAGGAGCCCAACCTTTACTGTTTTGCTGATTTTTGAAAATTCACCTTGATAATAATAGTACGAACAACGAATTTTACATTTTCCTCAATAGTATCTTATGGACACCCTTGAATTCAATAATATTTAAGTAGTCTTACATAAAGTGCAAATACTCTGCAATTTTGATGAAAATCGAATCGTATTCACGGAAGTCATAGCCATTTGAGTTACAACAACAATAACACACGATTTTGGTATTTTAGCGACTTTCCATTGAATCAGACACTGCAGTTTTGATTCGACCTCCTTGAAATTTTCAAATGAAATCAATAATATAAATTTTTTGGGGATTCATCATTTGAGTGATTTTTTTTAGTTTGCAACAAAGTCACGACCGTTGAAAGTACAGAAGCAATGGATTTTCTTATAAACGTGTAAATTTTTTTGACATGTTTCTTGCCTTTATTTGTGGCTGATGACTGCATTTTGTACGTTGAGTGCAAAACCCTTCTGAGATTCTTCCTCCTCTCTTCAACTTCTTTTGCTTTGGGACAACCTCTGAAACTCGTAGGATGCCCCTTAGCTTTGCAGCTCACACAGAAGTTCTCTTCTTTTTTCGCGTCCTTCGAGATTGGACATTCAATCGACTTATATTGCTTGTCACATTTCACGCATCTAACTTCCAGTCCATAGTTAGAAGCGATGTGGCCAAATTTTCGGCAATTGAAGTTCTTGGAAGTGCAATTTTTCTGCATCCGCTCCCATTGTATCTTCTGATACAATAGAAACTTTATATCCATCGCTTTCTTCACTTCAAAGTCCGGTTTGAACTGGATCAAGAAAGATGAAAGCGTCACTTTTTTCCTTCTTGAAGTTATAGTGGAGAACTTTTTTGCTTATAGAATATCTTCTCCGAGATGTTCCTTCAGCTCAGCCATGACAACAATCTCGTCGTATGAGTTGTCCACGCCTTTGAGAAGGAGAGTCAATTTTTTGTCTCCTGGAAGAGTGTTAGGGTAGAGCGAAACTCATGAGGAGCTGTTCACCATCACGTTGAACTTTGGCTCCCCATTCGATGCTATCCCCACGCTTTGCTACTGGGCTTCAATTTCTCTTTACTACCCTTAAGGCCCATCGTTCCGCTCAGCTTGAGTATGGTCCCCGAGAAACTGGCGGAAGCTATTTTTCCTACCTTTTTGAGCTGGGAAAATTCCCACTCGCCCACTTCCAGAGTCTTCCATACCTTCGAAGTAGGCTCCTGCGTTGCCGACCCTATTGTCCTCTTTTTGGCTTTTTACTTTACGATAGCCTTCTCCTCGTCACCACTGTCTGTCGAACTTCCGCCCTCGTCCATCTCTGTGTCACTGGAAACTTCTAGCACTTGCAGTTGCATCTTGCAACTAGTGAGCAAGTCCAGAATGAATTCCTACATTGAAGGGCAGAGCACAAGGTAGACATCCAGCGGGAAGACCGAGGACTTGATGGGAAGACATGATAGAAGCTGATAGAAGTTCCCTGTTGGGAGTAAACAACTGGCGGATAAGGTCACAGAATCGTGATGATTGAAAATTAGTCCTGAAGACTAAGGCCTGGATCGGGCTGTCGCACCATAGATGATGATGATGATAAAACAGAGAAAACTTGCAGTACAAAAAACAGTAATTTTTAGTTAAAATAAATAATTACGCATTCCATATCCTGATAAATTTTGTGGTCCGAGAACCCTTTCATGGGTTGGGGATGTACGTGGTTCAGCCCAGCCCCAGCCAACATAAATGAACCTTAAATTTTGCAATACTCTGTTTTTGAGCTTTCCAACATTTTTCGTCAATCGATTCGGATTTACGAGTAATTTCATAAATAATATTCACCGATACCTACAATACTACCGACCATATTCTAGTGGATTAATCTTATCCACTTTCGGAAATCCACTTAAAAGTTCTATTGAAAACTAATGTGTAATACACGCGTGTCACTGTGCCTTTATTGCAAATCCATTCAAAACTTTTATGATTTAATAATAATCTAAAGGAGCAACAGCACCAACAACAAGAGCACCATCACTACAATTACCAGCATCATCTTGATACGGAACAAAAGCCTCAACAGTAACAACCAGCACTAATTACTTCATCACCTGAAAAAATCTGAATAATGCTGGAGCAATTCAAGGTGTCAATATGACTAAGCTTAACTCTAACTAAAACGTATCTGAATCTTCAAGTTTTTATCCGCCTTTTTCTTTTTTTCTCGATTTTTCGGGTCTAAGAGAAGATTAATTGAAATGTGGTCTTACGAGTACGTGGTACATGTCATTAGACCGATGAGTACCGTGGGATCGTTTCCATTTTGACCTGGAATTTCCCAATAATAGCGCAATAATGAGCCTTCTGCCAACATTACAATCAATTTATTCAGATCCATTGAATTCACTTGAACAGCTCACACATTCCATATTATGAGTCAAATTATTTGAATTCTTTGACTGGTGGCTTTTGGACAATTATCGAATGAATTATTTCGGTTAAGATTTTAGCTTTAGGTGAGAATGGACGATTCAGAAGTTGAAGTTAGTTTAAAGCTTCTGCATGTGGTATTTGTAATTGTAATGAAATATTAGATTCTAGGAAAATTGTTCATCTAATGTTAATATGCGGTCAGTTTTGAAGTTATTAGGGTTGTGTTTACCCAGGAATGTTGCAGTTCATGATTATCCATTATAATCTATTGAAACGCAATTGCTTAGTATGAGAGTTTCCTGACGTTGAATTAGTTTTATCACAACAAGAAATTATATATCTACTCTAATATGTAACATCTCTCGTTCATTTATGTACTTTTTTATTGTAAAATTGGTGGTCGTTTCCCGGATGCACATCCTAGCGTTGGGCGAACCAACACCCTTCATGATTTATTAGCTTCAATGATGCATGCTGTATATTCCGGTTGATAAAATGCAAAGCGGATAATCCTTGCGGCATTATTTTGTTTGCAAATAGGAGATACAATACTGGATTGCATTGGCAAATTGTATTTTCTACGTTGCATTACATTTCGCTCATTTGATTTATTGATTGAACATCAGCACCTGTGGTTTCCCTTTCAATTGAATAAAAGCTTTCAGGTAATGTGATTAATGGAGTATATGTTTCATTTTAGAAGCTTCTCATCTTGCATGACCATTTTTCTTTGAAGCTTAAAACTCTGAAAAAGGGACGGTTGGTACATTTACCATTGGTATGATCCATTTTGTTATTAGAAATAATAAAGTATGCACTCGTATAAAAATTTTTTTTCAGGAGATGTGAGTGAGCAGACGCGTTTCAACTTCTATGAGTTGTCTTCAGTGTCTTCACCCTGAAAATGACTCAAAGGAGTCAAAACGTCTCTACAAACAATGCAATAGTAAATTTACCTGCTCAAATTAATATTTCAGCTTGATGAAATTTTGGATCAATGTTAGGATTATGTTTAATCGAACAAATTCTTACAGGATTATTTTTAGCAATACATTATACTGCTGATATTAATATAGCATTTAACAGCATAGCTCATTTTTGCCGTGATGTAAATTGCGGTTGATTATTACGAACCCTTCACGCAAATGGAGCATTGTCACGGACAAATTCCTACCAGACCTCAACACTTGCCTCTGCAACAAGTTTACCAGAATCACCCGAGCCAAGTATAATCGAAAACTTTGTAAATAGAAATATGTTGTAATCATTATTAATACTAAGAGTAAACATAGTATGTAAGTTAGGAAGATAGATAATGGTTCTGCGAAAATTTGCCTCCGAAGACCAACCGTTGAAAAATGCACGTATCGTTGGCGGTACACATATCAATCCACATACGGCAGTTTTAATCGAGACCTTGGTTGAATTAGATGCAACGATTCGATGGGCGGCCTGTAATATATACTCGACACAGAATAAAGTTGCTGCGGCATTGGCTGAAGCAGATTATCCGATATTCGCATGGCGTAGTGAGACCGAAGGAGATTTTTGGTGGTGTAACGATAATTGTTTAAATGCTGAAAATAGGCTACCAAATATGATTTTGGATGATGGAGGCAATGCAACACAGTTAATGCTGAAGAAATATCCAGCGACGTTTATAATGTATAAAGACATGGTAGAGGAAAGCATCACTGGGGTACATAGAGTGTACCAGCTATCAGAATCTGAGAAGTTATCAGTCCCAGTAATGAATGTATTGGATTCCGTCACTAAAACAAAATCTGATAGTTTGTATAGCTGCAAAGAGTCTATTATTGATAGGGGAAAGTGTTCAACAAAGGTTATGTCTGGTGGGAAGCAAAAAGTCATTTGCGGATTTGGTGAAGTTGGAAAAGGATGCGCACAAGTATTGGAAGGATTGGAATGCACCGTGTGTTTTCTGAAATTGACCCTAGCTGCGCTCTTCAGGCCAGCATGGACGGTTTTCGTGCGGCGAAACTTCATGAAGTTACTCGAAATGTAGTCGTTGTTGTGACCGTCACCGGTAATTAAAATGTTGTAATTTGTGATCATTTGGACAAATGAAGAATGTGCGTACAGTCGGCAACATGGGGCACTCGAATACCGAAATTAATGAGAATAGTTTACGGACTCCAGTTTGATGGCAAACAGACCAAATTTGGTGAATTTATCGTGCTCGGGTATCCCATCGTTCGTTGTTTCGGGAACATCTACTACAATGGTTCTGGCATTGGTAGAATCATTCCATGGATAGAATTATTCAATGGATGGACGTTTACGTAGCAAGCTTACATCTACTCCACACTCAATAATATCTACTGCTGGAGAAGATAAACATAAAACAACTGGAAGACACTTGAAGCCTCAATCAGGCACGGCCACCAACATCGAAAATAAGCAAAACTAACTTAAAGAACACAGGGAAAAAACTTGCAGCAAAGAAGGTTCGAGCCACGGATATCTGGAGCTCCAAGACTCAATGATAGTACTAGAATTTATGAGTCCAAGAAGACGTGGCCAACTTCACCGAAGGGTATTTCAACGGAGCGAAGAAATCCCATCCAAGGCGAAGACGGACCGAATCGTGAGCGGAGGGGCTCTTTTCTCGTTTTAGACTCCGTGTGGGAAGGTCACACCATCGAGTGAAGGAGGTCACCCCAGATAGGAATTCTCGAGTTGGTGGCTGGATTATTTTTTGGAGCTCAAGTGCAAGACGAGACTTCCATCAAAACGACAACGCCAGGAATTCTTCCACGAAGGCGACGACAAACAAAAATATCAGGCCGCCAAGGACACGCCTCGAGGAATCAGAATATATTTACGTCAGAATACACGTGGCTAGCATGCAATGGGACACGAAATAGGCAGAAAGTTTACCGGGGGCCCCCGTCGTCGAGATAGTCGAGTTTAGGTAATTATAGTCTTAGAATTAAGGCAAAATTTCTTGAGTATGATCTACCATGGTAGAGTTAAAGAAAGACAAATATTTCTGCGTTTGTTTCAAAACTAATTTGTGAAATAATAATGAATAGCTGGGGTATATATGGGTCTTTGTTTGGTGCAAATCCTAGATCACGGTGAAATTAATTCCATGTATACTAGGATTTAGGATAGCTGGATTGCAGAATTGTCGCGGAAGTAGTTACGTGTGTTGTCCTCCTTCTCTAGACTAGTAATTTCCTTTCTTTCCTAAAAGTGAAGACTCCGGTGCGAGCCAAGCTCGTCTCGAGGCTTGGGGGACAACTTTACGGGTAGACGAGTGGCGCCCACGCCCGTCTCCAACAGAGCAACTCGGGACCCAAAACGCCCCCAGCCGGAGTCAGAAGGTATGGTTGAGTCATCTTCGCGAGAAAGTTATATCGTGTAAAAGCATCTTTCTTTTTTATTTGCATTTACTTACATTGCAGCTTTCTGCTGAGCGTGTCGCCCTCTATTTCTGCCCTGCACAATAACATAAACTCTATGGCACTCATTCAAGATCGCTTTCTTGATGTGTTGGGTTTTTCTACTATACGTTGCTCATAAGTCGACTCAAAGCCAATACACCTAAAGCAGCTTTATCAATTGTTGGCCCGCTTTATTCAGGGAAACTCATCTTCGAGTCGATCAGCAACCCAGGTACTTTACCGATGGCTTCAATTTGACCAGTATATCTTTCCCCAATACTTTTGGTTCATACTCTGGTGATGCTCTTCTTTCTCGAACGCCCACTTAGAGAAATATGATTTGATGTGAAATTGCCAGTTTGGTTTCCGTGATAGGGTTTCGACCATACATCCAATAATGAATATAACCTCAGATATCTGTTGGAACCTTCGATACTGTATCGTTGGATGAACTATTGTTTAATTCAGGACAAGTTCTCCAGGAAACCTATGTTGTATAGAAAATCGTTACTTTCAACTCTTGAGAATCAGACGACCATGCTCGAATTCAAGGTCTTGAATGGTCTCAGCAGGGAATAGATACTGCGTATTCATTTGCAATGATTGAACGGCTTTGTTTTTAATGTGTTACCAACGTAATCATGGGTTCAGTTTGCTAATGATCTAACAATTTTTACAGCAGGCCAGAAAGTTTCAGTCGTTCAAAGTAATCTTCTAAAAATGTTAATGGACTGGAGCTCTATATGCACAACTGGTAAATGAAGATTAATGCACAGAAGTGTGAAACAATTTTGGTTCGGCCAATCAAGACCTGTAACATTATTTGAAGGATTTACACATTCTGGCTCCATAGAGTAGCTCAAAGCGGACCACACAAATCCTGTGTTTGATACTTCGGTGTTCATCTCGAACAGCGAAAAATGTTTTCGTGAATAAACTCATCTACAAGGCATTGTTTAATATAAATGATCAAATCTTTATTTCATTATAAAGAAGAAGGTAGAACCGTTAAAAGTAAAGAATAACATCTACCATGACCAGGCTTATAGGACCATTTCCTTTTCATGACATTTTACATTACCAAATCGCAAATTGGCTGCCCTATGTCCACGATCACTTCACAAATTCCATCTTTGAGGTCTTGAATCAATGCTGGGCTGTTGGCGTAGACCTTTTCTTGCACGTAGTCCAAAAGGAAGATGTCGCAAGGTGTTTAATCACAAGATCTCGGTGGCCAGTTGTGATCACCTCTTCGAGAGATAACACGTTCCGGAAACTTTCCCCATACAAAATCAATGGTTTCGTTGCTTGTGTGGCACCTAGCGCCGTCTTGTTGAAAGTAAACGTTTTCCAGATGAATACAATCCAATTTTGTCCATAAAAATGATTAATCATCTCTCGACAGCGCAATCCATTCACCGTAACTGTTGCTCCAGCTTCACTTTCGAAAAAGTAAGGTCCAATGACTCCACCGGACCATAAACCGCACCAAACAGTCACACGTTAAGAGAGGGAGGCTTTTCAACAATAATTCTTCAATTTTCCGAGCCCCAGATGCGAGAATTTTGCTTTTTGACGAAGCCACCGAGGTGGAAATGGGCCTCATCACTCAAGATGATTTTTCGATGGAATTCCGGATCATTTTCATGCATTTCAAGGAACCAATCAGCAAAGACACGACGTTGTTGATGATCCGCCGGCTTGAATTCTTGTGTTAACTGAACTTTACAAGCCTTAAAACCCAAATCTTTATGCAAAATACGGTTAATGACGTTTGTGGAATGCCTAACTCCAAAGAACGACGAAGAATGGACAAACCTGGGTTTTCTTCAACACTTTCGGCTACAGCAGCAATATTCTCCGCTGTTCTTGCGGTACGTGCACGAGTTTTATTCTTCACATCACTAAGTTGTCCCAGCAGCTCAAATTTTTCCACCAATTTCTGTATTGTTGTCCGACAAGGTGCTTCACGACGACCCATAAATGTTTGAGTTTTACGAACCGTCTCTGCCAAATTTTCACCGTTTTATAGTGAATTTTAATAATTTCAATGCGTTGTATCGTTCCATTTTTATTAATGACGTAGTTTTTTCTTGTCAAATGTTAAAAAATGACAGCTTCAAAAGTGACATCTACCGAAATGGCGGGCTATTCAAAATAGCACCTCTTATTGGAAAACCCTTTATTAACTAAGACGCGATGTTAATAAATTCACACGGCACTGATCCAAATGGCAACAAAACTTCTCGAGTTAACCAAATAAGTATCTTCGAACAAAATTTCGCCAATTTCTCCGTGGTTCTTCATGATCTCCCGTGGACTCGCCTCCTTCCAAAACTTTTCGTTTTCTTTCCCCGTGTCACCACGGTAAATCGGATCAGCCGATCTCTCTGCCGAGTTTGACTGCATTCGGTAATGCAATACACTGTTGGGATGCACTAAATCAGTGTTCCCATGTCCGAAATTTCAATTTGCAGATTTAAAATTTTTCAAAATTTTACAGAAGTAAAGAAAAATGAAAAAGATTTTAAATAATAATAAAAGTTAAGTATCATGAAGAATACAATTAAAGAGAAACGATTAACTTAATATCAAGAAAAACGATACAAAATTACATTTAATAGTAATAATAAAAGAAAGAAATATTTTACAAATGACAACTATGAATGGAAGTAATGAAATCGTTTTTTCTAAATATGCAATTGAAATTTCAGATAAGGGTTAGGAAGGTTTTCGAGCAGTTTGCTTGTGTGATTGCTCGATTACTACAGAGGGGACACAAATATTGTTCGTACATTTTGCTTCCCCTTGACCCCCTGATCTAAAAAATGACTTTTTTAGATTTTGAAAGTGCTAAGACCCTACTCGACTGCAATTGATGAAAAAAAAATTTTAAGGGCGAATTCATTGTGAGGGGGCAGCCCGTTTACAAAATTTTGAAGGATATGATAAGACATAAATTTTTGAGGGACTACCACTTCTGACCTTTTCATAAAGTTTGAGCTTTATTGCTTCTTTAGTTTCTGAAGAAACTTCCTGTGACGGACAGACGTACAGATGGAAAGACGGACGGACAAATGGGCAGACAGGACGCAAAATTAGTTGGTTTTTTGTAAAATTTCTTTAAAAAAAAAGCCCAAAAATCATGGAGGTACATCTAATAACAAATAACTTAGATATTGAAATTCGTTGAACATTGCTAGTAATAGCAGGATTTAGCATTTTTGTCAGTAATTGCATTAAATCATACTAAATATCTTCATATCGTAGGTTAAGTACAAATCCCTTGTGACATGACCGTAGTTCTGTCTAACCAACTTGTTTAAGGGGGCATGTACGTGAAAATCAACCAAAAATCGATTTTTTTGTTTTATGGCTCATTTGCAAGCCCGCAATTTTCTAATTGTAAAAAAGTAAGGGTTGACATATTTCCAACAAATTTTATGGCCAAAATTTATAGTTTTGTATAATGCGGCGCATGTTAAATTGAGCAATGCTCACGCGCCACTCCGTACTGACCGCAAGCAGTCTATGTTATGGCACGGACACTTATGTTTTTTGTATGCATGATATTTTTATACTTATACGTATGTTGGCAACATTCTCAGCTTCTACCTGCATTGTCGCTCTTGCTCTATGGGTTTCCAGAAAGCCGTGAGACCACCATTTTGTGTTGATCTTGTTCCGTGACGGAAACAACTTCGGTTTGTTTGTGAAAAACTGCCTATCAGCGGTAGTTTAGTAGTTTTATTTAGCATTTTTGTTCAAAAAGCATGCCTAGATTGAGGAAATTGAACCCTTCGCAAAAAAGACGAGGAAAAAAAAGTAAGAAAGAAGTGAGTGAACAAGGTGAATGTCACCGCGGTCCAATCTTAACTCCGTCTGTTGCAACCTAACCTCAAACTCAACCTTCAAGTTCGTCAAGAAAAAACTCCGGTATCTAAATTGGGCAAATTCCGAAACAAGTGGCAATTTTGAAGAAGGAAGTGTGATTGTGCAATTGAATTTACTCTCTGGCCTCGTCCGAAATAGTGTCACGTACAAGCACTGTGAAGGTGAAGATTGTGTCAAAGTTTTCGAACATCGCAGTTCAAGGAAAGGTGTTGCTAGTAAGTTAGTGATAAAATGTGAAAAATGTGGTGAAGAAAAAAGTGCAATGATGTCCGATACGAACTCCCATTGAACTTTCAATGTTAACATCCGTTTTTTATTCGGTCTGTGTAGTATAGGGAAGGGCGCTACAGCTCGAAAAATCTTCCGCGGGGTTATGGATCTCCCTCCTCCTCCTCTGAGTTTTGAAGTGCAAAATAAAATTTGCTGGAAGCACTATAAAAAGTTGCTGATAACTCAATGACTAAGGCTGCAAGTGAAGCTAAAGAAATAAATGAAACATCAGATATAGCAGCATCCTTTGATGGAAGTTGGCAGAAAAGAGGGCATAAATCTTTGAATGGGGCTGTTTTTTGCTGTTCAGTGGATGCCCGAAAAGTGTTTGATGTATATTGCATGGCAAAACATTGCCACATATGTGCTATAAAAATGGGACCACATGAGTGCAATAAGAACTATGACGGTTACAGTGGGTGTTTACAATAAAACCAACTTATTGTGAATGGAAAAACTAATAACTTTTGCTATACTGAATGTTTTTATTTTTAAAATTATCTTTAATTGCAATTCAAACTACAATTGTGATTTTACGGAAACGATTTAATACTTCAACGTTGTTCGAGACTACTGACTACTGACTACCCTTTTTCCTTTTTCTGCTAAAATTGCGGTATTTCGCTTCAGAGAATTACCACTTCTTACAATTATTCCTCGATTCGAACATTTCTTAAAATTAGTATACTAAAATTGTTACCTGATTCGAGTTCGACCATTTTTCCAATCAGTAAACTACTTAACATTTTATCTTTGCTGCCTTGATCTTTGCATACCTTTAATTGATGTTTGACAGTTGTCATGTATTTGACAATTATCATATGTCTGTTTACACTTCAACATAAACATGTAGTGTCGGCTTCGCGAGTGAAATCGCAACCATTTTCAACGTTTCATCGTATTTGGGCGTTCGTATGCTGCAGGAACCTTCAACACTATCAGATAAGTATTTGTCTTTTTTTTTGTAAAAATACCCGATACTTTGTGATTCTTTATCTTCCAGCTTTCCTGTGGAGCTGCAGCTGCAACAGTGGGGGAATGGAAGTTGAGGGTGCACTGAAAATATTTCAAAGGTCTGAGACTACTCGGGGTGGTGTTGGGTATGTGAAATATCTTGGCGATGGTGACTCTAAAGGATTTTCAAAAGTGAGTGAAAGTAACTCGCATGGTGAGGCAGTGAAAATTCATCAATTGGAGTGTTTTGGACATGAAAAAAAGACTTGGAACTAGATTGAGGAAACTCAAACAAACAATCGGAAATAAGAAACTTGAAGATGGGAAAGGGATAAAAGGAAAACACAGGTGGACAGATCAAGAAATTGACAAATTACTGCTGTATTTTGGATTGGCTATTAGGAGAAACACCCACAGTCTAGCAGAAATGAAAAAAGCAGTTTGGGGTACCTACTTTCACAAGATATGAACCAATGACAAACCACAATACAATTTGTGTTATCCAGGAAAAGAGTCATGGTGTAGGTACAGGAAAATGGAAGCAGGAACGGAACCTTACAGTCATAAAAGCAGTCTCCCAGAACCAGTGCTATTAGCTATCAAGAGTGTGTACAGGGACTTGACCAGAGATGATCTCCTCAAAAAGTGCTTGCATGGTGGTACCCAAAACCCCAATGGAAGTTTTAACAACATAGTGTGGGAAAGGATTCCCATGTCAGTGTATGTTGGGCTACAAACACTTCAAATTAGAGTTTTGGATGCAATAATTGGTTTCAATGATGGTTGCTGGGGGAGGAAACTAGTGTTAAAAAAATTGGGGATCAAAGTTGGTGAAAATAGTAGAAAAGCCTTTCATGCCATTGACCCTCAGCGGCTTTTGAAAGCTGATAGGTCAGCTATGCAAGCCACAAAAGAAGCAAAAACAGCTGCTAGAAACAAGAAAAGACACAAGGATGAAAATGATGCTGAAAATGACCTGGATTATGGCCCTGAAGAATTTTGAACCCGTCAGACACCTACTCCCATCTTTGAGCTTCTTTTCCCGGAACCTCATTTTCTCCACATTCAGGTGCTTCTAAAATCCAAACCGTTCAAGTTATCTCAACTAAATTTTGCATGATGATTTTGAGTACCAACATCTATTCCAAACTTTATAACCTCAGCCGTAAAAACACCTCTGTAATAGCACTTTTAATATTACAAAAATACCCTTTTTTGGTTGTTTTGTTTTTTCAAAAGAATAATTTTAAATTTTTTATTTTTTAAAAATATTTTTTTCAGAGCTTGTGAATGCTACATATGTGTTTCAGGTTCAAAATACGAATTTGTGGTAGTAGCTGCAACAGTTTACGTGGAGTTGGTACCGAAAATCCGCATTTAAGCCATTTAATTTAATACTTTGTTAGTTTTTGAAAAATAAAAAATATATAAAAAATCCACTTAAGTTAAAACCAAAACATTGTATGTTATTCTTGTTTCTTTCTTTAACTTTATGCTTAATTTTAAAACACAACTGCAGATAGATGCTAAGATATAACAGGTAAAAATAAAGTCTTATTTTGGGCAATTTGTAGCAATCGAGCAGGTTGAGCATAGGAACTGCTCGAGAAACTTACAAAAAAATGTTGAAAAATCACGGCATCACTATGCTGCCCACAGATGATCTGGGGGAACGGGAGCTACTAAAACCAAACCTCCTCATCGTACTATGGATGGGTCAAAGCTGACACCTTCCGAAAATCAGACTAGAAATGCAACAAGCACAATGATTGATCATCATAATCTTCGGCATCAGTTTGATTACGACAAATCACAGGATTCACTGGTATCCTTCGCAGTAGATAATCTAACAAAAGTGGCTTTTACAACACGTATATACAATCCGAATATAAACAGTAATGGATCGATTTGTCTCGATATATTAAGATCTCAGTGGTCACCAGCTCTAACTATTTCAAAAGTTTTATTATCAATTTGCTCTCTGCTCTGTGATCCAAATCCAGATGATCCCCTCGTACTAGATATTGCAAGAATATTTAAAACCGATCGGGAAAAATATAATGAATTGGCACGAGAATGGCCAACAACAATAAAAACAACATCAAAACAACAACAAATTGCAACAACATCAGCAATGCAAAACAGCTACAATAACATCTTTTCAAGAGATTGGGAAAATGGAAAATGATCTACGCAAAAATAGCTAGAAAACAAAACATCAAACAATTTCAAAGAAATGCAGAATGGAATGGGGAAAATATACAAAAAACACAATTGAGAGGAAAATGTGAGAGAAAGAAGAAAAAAAATAAAATTAAAAAAAAGATTTGAACTTAATTTAAAATGCTATTAATTAATATACGTGGGACATAAAAACATTAATATAAATTCAATTTTTTCAATAACCAAAAATGTGGTTATAAATAAAAATGCTCGATTCGAATTCGGCGCGGGCAAAGGGTTAAAGAAAATTCATGCATAGTATAGACCAGATCTACGAATTTACTACACAACCAGCAAATTATTCCCATCTAGAAAATTCTACTATGACTTGAAAGTATTTAAAACAGACATTTTCTCACTCAGCTCATTTGTCTTCCAATTGTGAATGTTATCTTCCGCGTTATTGCGTGTGAAAAATAAAATACATTCCCTTCTGCAATATAGCAGTGCCGAAAATCTCCCTAAGGATTTGCTTCTCGAAAGAACCGTCGAAGAGCTTTTCCGTGAAGTGAAAGAAACGCGCTTGCCCCCTTGAGCGGAATCCCTTTGAAGTCAAAATTGAATTTACGAACTTGAATTGTGTTTGGTGCTACGATCTGAGTGTTTATGCGCTAATTATAAATAAGTGATTTTATTTGTTTGCGTTTGTGAACAGTGTGGTGAAATCAATCTAGCGCCTGCCTTATGTTGATGCGGATAACAGAATCTGTGTGGATTGTAACGTTTTATCTTGTTCGAGTTGGCTTGGCTGTAACTTGTAGAGGGGTGGAAACTGCTGTTGAGAAAATCAGGGAAACTGGGAACTGAATCTTCATAACTGTCAGCCAGGGGCGTAGCGAGGCGGGGGTGTTGGGGGTGTGACACCCCCCAAACTCTTGTACCGTTCGGCATTTTCGTCTGAGTCGGCATACTCAGTAAATTTGACTAGGAAGTCGGCATTCGGACAAAAAAATTTTTAATTTCGGGTATTCGGATCCTGAATGAGAGTAATCAGGAGAAATGAGATTTACGAGTAAGTTCATATTTTTTTGGCGCGCAGAAATATCAGTGCCCTCCGCGCACGAGCAAAGGCGTACCGAGTACACTCGGTATACTCGTTTATATTTCAGTCGGCTTGTCGCCATATACAATCTGACAGCTGACGAAGCAAGGCTCGTACTGTGGCGTCGCTATAATACATATCTCGACTGTGTCACTCTTTAGCTGTCTCTAGCCTGCCGACTGTACTATACTCATACTATACTTGCTATAATAGTTGCTCATGCTCGTACTCACATCTCAATACGTATATTCGCTATAAACCGAATCGGATTTCCACGTCAGGCGTATTCATGAGAACGGAATAGCAGTGTTTTTACAAGTGAGTATCATATATTTTATATTCTTCTAAACTTTAAGCTCAAAATCAAGCTAGAGCCAGAAATTTGAGATAAATCGTGTGTTGACATAACCAACATTCGCGCAAATCTTAACAATTCCTTTGTTTACATTGAAGATAATTTTACGAATGATCAGAGGTCGTGACGATATTGAAAATTCCATAATTTAATATTATGATCATATATGTAAATGTACCACTCAAACACAGAGTTTGCATTCGCTCTGATACACTGAGAGAAAAATGTGAGATCCCGTTTACAAATGCGTCACGACTATGCATTTTTAGTGAGCCATACGAAAAAGCCATACAAAGCTTCTTTAATTATATAATTCACAAGCTTCAATAGCTCTGTGGTAGGAGGCTGGACTTAAAGTCGAGAAGTGGAGTGTTCGCGTCCCGATGTTGCAGTTTTTTTTTTTATATGTCGACGGACATGAATTAGTAAAGTTTAAAAATTCTTCTAGGTAGCTTCCACCGTAGAAAATTATTTGTGACGTTCGTTTACTAAATTTATTAGGTAGCCATGAACGAAAACTTCTCTCAGTGTAGAGTGAAATTTCACTTGTAGATTATCATTTGTAAAACGTTGAATTTGCCTTCGAATCTAGAGTTACGATCCACTCCAAAAAAATGGTGAAATTTTACTTTTTATAGAGCAATGATCCACTCTTTAAGAATGAAATATTACTGTATCAGAGTTCATTTTCTTTTTGTGTTTGTATGTGGAGTGAAAAGTCACTCTTAGGGATTAAGAGAGTAATAGGCAATAATTTTCTTTCGGAAAAACTTAGGTACAAAAAGAAATCAACATTTATTCTGGAAAATTTGTTTCGACGAAAATGAAGAATTTTTAATTGTTATTGAAAGATGCGATTACAATCAATTCAAAAATAATATATAAATTCAAATTCTGAGAATGTGATGATGAATATCATATTCATCATATTCAAAATATGATATAAACAATACAAGGTGTACCAAAATCACCGCGCCAAAGAAAAACTCTGTATTTCTCATGAAATTCTAAGATTTTTTTTCCTCTGCCATTTTTTCAAAAACTAAAAATTGAAAAAGTTATTAAAGATCAAAGTTTCAACAATAAATGACCTCCCTCGACGAGTGGGTGTCAAATTATTAAAAACCAATGATTCCCAAATTTTTTTCATATTTTTCTGGGTAAAAAAGTCTTCTTCCACTTTTTAAAAAACTCAAAATCAAAAAAGTTATTAGAGAATTCAATCTAAGAAATCTTATTGGTTAAAACTTGTGACCTGAATAACTTTTTTGATTTTGAGTTTTTTTAAAGGTGGAACAGGACTTTTTTACTCAGAAAAATATGAAGAAAATTTAGAAATCATTGGTTTTTATTAATTCGATACCTACTCGTCGGGGGAGGTCTTTTATTGTTTAAACTTCGACCTTAAATAAATTTTTCAATTTTGAGTTGTTTTAAAAATGGCAAAGGAAAAAAAGTCTTAGAATTTCATGAGGAATACAGGGTTTTTCTTTGGCACGGTGATTTTGGTACACCCTGTATATAAAAATATGAATCTAATTCAGAATATGATTTATTCATTTATAATGGAATATGAAAGGGATGGTTGAAAATGATGACGACATAGGTACTCTAATATTATCTTCAATGTAGGTTTCAAAAATATGGAAATTATATTAATAAAAGAAGTATGATTTTTGTCTACAGGTTCTGCTTGAAATGTCCAAACGGAAAAGAATCAAACTTGAATGCTTAGAATGTGGCAGTCATTTTGATGACGACTACAAAACTCGTCATGAAAGTACTATGCACAAGGGAAAACATGTCCGTGTGCAACATGTTGAGGCTCCATCAAGTCCGTTCGAAGTATGCAAGAAGAAAGCTCCTGAGCCTCCTGCGCCACAAATACCATATTCAGCTCCCCAACCAATTGATGGAGGATCACCAAAGGCAGACGCTGTCCAAAAACCACCTACCGATGAAAAGTTATCATCGTCTCCATCGCCCAAATCTTCGTCAAATCTACCGTCACTATTGCCGTCATCTTCACCACGGCCCTCATCGCCAACATCGAACAACGAAACTGAAGACAAATGTGCTTGGATTCAAGTAGCTGGCCGAGTTGCAGAATTCTTGAAAAATTACGAAAAAGTGGAAAATATTCTGAAACAACTGAAAAATGATGCAGTGCCCAATCCGAAATTATTCATGATCGATATAATTGACTGTCTGACTACAATTCACGAAGAAAGTAGAATGATTTTGAATTATGCAAAAAAAGAGGAGAGCAAATTGCAATTTGAAACACTCGCTTTGCATGTGGGGGAGGAAGTTTCGGTGGAGCATTATCCTGGTAAGCGCAAAAAAACATTGACAGAAAACGAGCGGAAGTATTTAATTGCTGTTGGACCATTTCAACCGAAACTGAGCGTTTTTCCTGCCAATCCAAGTATACCAGCAAACAAACAGTGTCGAATGAGCTCTGTATGGTATTCTGAATATCCTCTACTGGAGTACAGCATCAGCGAAGATGCAGCATTCTGTTTTGCTTGCTCTCTATTCCCTGAAGGAGTCGGCAGATCACATTCTCAGCCAGAATGGGTGTGTGAAGGTGTGCGACAATGGCACAAGATGAAAAGTCGTGGAGCTGACAGGCCAGGCAAATTATTCACGCACTACTCCTCAGAATCTCATCGAGCAGCTATGAGTGATTTGTGCCATTTTATCAATGAAGGAGCTCATGTAGATATTCTACTGGACAAATCCATCAGAGAAAAAAAGATACTTGAAGAACAAGAAAAAGAATACCATAGGAAAGTTGATGAAATTCTTGTCGATGTTACAAAAACGCTTGATAGACAGTGTTTGGCGTTTCGTGGTCATGATAGCTCCGGAAAAAACCAGGATGGAAATTTCACTCAAGTCGTCAATTTGATTTCTCGACATTGCCCTGTAATGGAAAAGTGGTTGGCTGAGAAGGATTCAAGATCTCGGCATGTCACGTACCTAAGCGCCGAAAGTCAGAATGAATTCATCGATTTATCAGGATCTGAAACACGACAAGTCATTTTGAAAGAAATCGAAGATGCTGAGTTCCTCTCAATCATGGGCGACACAACACCAGACTCGTCACACAAAGATCGTCTTGCCATAAACATCCGATACGTAATTGAGAAGAATGGAGAACCTGTGCCTATAGAGCGATTGTTGAAGATGGACGTCGTGTTGACGAAGAAAACTGGAGAAGAACTGGCTGAAAAAATGTTCACAACTTTCACATCTTCAAGCATACCGGTAAAGAAACTCATTTTTCAATCTTATGACTTTGCAAGAAATATGTCCGGCGAGTACAATGGCGCACAGCGAAAATTATCAGAGAAATGTAACAAAAACTTCTTATATGTTCCTTGTCAAGCTCACAGAATCAATATTTTTGTGGAGACAGCTTGCACTGCGAGTAGTATCATCAAAGAATTTTTCGATATTTTGCAGGCTTTGTATGTGTTTTTCGCAGGAAGTACCAAACGTTTTCGAAGTTTGATCGAAGAGTTAGCAAATATTGAAAATGTCTTGCTTCTGAAAAACTTATCACTGACAAGATGGACAGCTCGGGCTGAATCCATTAAGGCTGTTTGGATTGGTCTTGAAGAAATTGTTGATGTTTTGGAAAAAATTAAAATGAACAAAAATGATTTCGATAGTAAAACTCGCGCAACTGCATCTGGCCTCCTCAAAAATGTTTTACATTTTGACTTCATTTCATCTTTATTTTTCATGAAAAATGTCATGTTCAAAATATAAATTCTGACGGAGTCTTTGGAAAGTGAAAATTTAAATGTCGTCGATGGTTTGAAAATGATAAAATTTACTTTGAAATCATGCGAAGAAATGAATGATGTTCACCAGTTGAATAATTTGATCGAAAGCTCTGTATCATTCGCGAAAAAACTCGATATTAACCCGAAAAACGACTTCGCTAAGCAACATAAAAAACGTCGAGCACCAAAAAAACTTAATGATAATCCCGAAACTGCGTTTACTTTCGATCTTTTCACATTTTACCGTAAGGAGTTCAAAGTGGTGTTTGATGTGTTTACGACCAGCATCCGAAAAAACTTGGAAGAATCTCTCTCAAAATTTGAACCGATTCAGAAAATTTTTGAAATCCCAGCCGACAGAAAAAACTGTACAATTGAATCAATTAACTCCATTGTCGAATTGCAACCCGAATCCTTCAAACAAGAACCCGAATGCATTCAAGTAGAACTACAAGCACTTCTTGATTTGTGTGATCAATGTGAAAATTTTGTCGATATTTCGAAAAATGCGTATAATTTACGACGGATTTTGCCGTGCGCCTACAAAATTGTTCGATTAGTCTTGACTTCGCCGGTTACCTCGGCTTCATGTGAAAGATCTTTTAGTAAACTGAAATTAGTTATGAATTCCCTTCGAACCACAATGGGCGACGATCGTCTAGATTCTTAGATGCTACTTTTTTCTGCAAAGGATATTGTGGACGAAATGAACGTTTCTAAACTTGTACAAACTTGGTCCCAATTGAAACATCGAAGAGTACGCACTTGACTTTGCTTGTAGTTTCGTGCAAATTTCCTGTTGTTTTTGAATAATACGAATAAAATACGATGTCATACGAAACAGAGGTGTTGTTTTCTGATCGGGTCGGCATTTCGATATGATTCACCCCCCCACACTCATGAGGCTCGCTACGCCCCTGCTGTCAGCATTTCAACCAAACACCACCAAAACGTCAAAACTAGATACAACAAAAGACTAAGAGTTATTCATCTGATTTACTCGCTTCGTGTCCAATTTAGCAGCTGAGATTGTTTTTACCTCAGCAAGTATCTTTTTTGTGGCAGAGTTCACGATCTTGGAAAAGCGAAGGATTATCTTGAAAAAGCGAAGAATTATCTTGAAAAAACGAAGGATTTTAAGCTGGGCAAACGGAAAGGTTGACGTGGGCGTCGAAGCACATGTGTGACGAGAAAAATAAAAATTGTGGTTTGAAAATTCTTCCTGCAACATTCGAAATAAATAAAAGTCGTAAAAAGAACGTAATCGAACGATAAATATTCTGATAACTGGGTAGAGACTGTATCTGGCGATTCTGATTTAAATTACTCTGCCAATAATTTTGAAATCGATGATTATCATAAATTCTTTTTTTGTGAGTGTCCCATGCCCAATAATTTAAATTATATACCCGTAGATGCCCAGTTTGAATGCCAGGACTTACTCACCCCACCTCGTCAACAAGCGCTCGTCGTCGGAAAGGCTGGGTAAGTACCCTTTTGATTGATTTCAAATTTTTTGATAGACGTTTCAATTTTTTTATATGCATATAATGTTTTTTGTACATATTTCAAATCTTATATGCACTTTACTCTACATCTACATACAACAATGGGCTTTGGAAACAAAACGAAAATTCATAGGGACGGGGTGTGACATACTTCACGAATAGAGGAAATGAATCTCTTATATCGACATTAATAGAATTACACTTATGTTCCCTTGTTTCTCTTTTCATTCTTTACATATATGTATGTTTAAATTCGATTTATTAGTAGTTTGTTAATCATTAAGATCGGATTCAAACTTGATATTGCTTGTGCTTGAGAATTTTCGTATCGATTTTAAATCTTGAAATTGTTGCGTGAAGAAAAATAAAATGAATTCGTAATTATCAAATGAAATCGGTCTTTCCTTTCTTTCTTTTCTGACCGGTTATAGGACCCGGTACGGTGGTAGGATCTCAACTCCAGACATGAGCCAGCGATCGGGTACCGACTAACCTCTTCTTGTTTTAGGTGACTTCGCGGGTTGAGTGGCCCGAGCAAGGTGCTTCTTTATGGCATAGGGTTATATGATTGAATTGCATAACTCTTTGGCATAAATTGGTCACCGGGGTACTTCTCGTCTGATGGGAAGGCTCATGCAAGTTAAGTTGTATGAGTTTTCCACTCAGAAGAGAAATACCTGGCCACTGCAACATTGATGGATTTTGATCCGGTTGGGCGGGAGCGAGGGGGCACCATCACCACCCGGTTGTCCCTCTCCGATTTGTGGGCCTTGAGGTCGGGTAACGACGAAGTTACCCTAAGTCCGCCCATTTTCATTTGTTTCACTTGTTCTCTGAACAAGTCATTTTCTCTCTGTATGGTTGCCTACAATTTTTGCGACTTCAGTCGCCTTTCTTTTTTTGACCCCAGAAATTTGTGAATGCGAAATTCTTTTGTAGTGGGTCCTTGTGCTGGGGGAATGAACCCGCCCCACGACACCACAATGCTAGCCTGCCAGCGCATTCACACGTCCCCGAACAAGGGCATCCTCGGCGGATATCTTCACCTTCCTCTGCCGAGGCAGCAGACCATCGCGGCAGTCTTTCACGGGCATTGGATAATACCTTTTCACTACAAATTTCACGTACATGTCCCCTTAAGTTTTTTATTGGGGTTTTGTAAAATAATTTTACAAAACCCTACTAAAATCGCGTCCTGTCTGTCCGTCTGTCTGTCCGTCCGTCCGTCCGTGTGTCACAGCAGTTTTTCTCGGAAACTACTCGAGCTAGAAACATCAAATTTCGTATATAGGTGTAAACTGGTGTTCTCTTCAAAGTTCAACTATAAAAAAATTTTGTAAGGTATTTAAGGGGGGTCTCCCCGTATAGGGGAGTGACCCCCGAAAAAAAATGTCATTGAAAGTAGCCGATATGGGTATCAAATGAAAGGTCTTGATGAGAACTTTTCAAAACAGGTCTTAATATAGCAAAGTTCACTTCGAGGGGCGCACAGGGAGGGGAAATACACGAAAAATTGGTGTCTCCCCCCCCTCGCGATTGGACACCTGTGATCCGAAAAATCTGAAAAAAATCAGGAATGTAGGAGTTGGTGAGTACAACAACAACAAATACGTTAGAAGTCGCAATTCACTCAACTTTGTTAGTAATAGTATGATTTATCGATTTTATGTTTTCTTGAATAAAATCTTAATGGTACCCTTAAATTCTGTGAAGATGACTTTATATAAGATTGATCTATCCTGAAAATTTCATAAAAATTGAATCATATTTAGCGAAGTTATAGCGGTTTGAATTTTCATGTATTACTATGGAACAATATGCGCTGCATTTAGTAGTATGGCAACAAATGGCTATGGAACAACATGCGCTTTTTACCGAATCAGCCACTACAGTTTTGCCAGGATTTGAATGAAAATTTCAGGAATTATAGGTGTCATGTAAATCTTTGAGAATCGGTTCAGCTAGTGGTATCAGTAATCGGAAAACAAAATAGTGGCTGTTTTAAATGCGAAGATTGGATAATTTTGAGTTATTTTTTCCCAACTTCAACGTTTAAGGTGCATGCTTTAACACTTGATTCAATTTAATGAATGCCTGAAGATGAGTACCTACAATTAATGCTCATAAGTGAAACAAGTCAAGAAGGCGGGAGAGAGCTCCTAGCAAATGGGTTTGTAACCATTCTAGGATTCGAAAAAATTGGCCATGAATCGATGATAACAGTATAAGAGAATAGCCTCTGAAAAAAAATTCATCAAACGTAGCCGATATGAGTATAAAATGAAAGTTTTCATGGGAGCTTTTCAAAACAGTTGTTAAACTGTCAGTTTTTGCTTCAGTGGGGCACAGGGGGGAACTACATGAAAAATGTGTTTCCTCCCTCGCGAATGGACATCTGAAATAATTATCAAGGGAGATATTTATGAGTATAACAATAACAAAAACCTTAGAAGCCGAAATTCGTTCAGTTTTGTTAATAATAGTATGATCTTCGAATTTTATATTTTCTCCAATAAAATCGTCGTTGCCATGTATCTTGATTTGATTCGATCTGGTGACTGCATTGTGTAAATTGAAAACAAAACCCTTCTGACATGAGCGTAGGTCTGTTTACCCTACTTGTTAAGTTAAGAGTCTGACCTTTGTTTATTAATGTGGTATATGTATAACGCAAGTAGTTTCAGACTACCTTTTTATAAAAAAATTAACACATTAGATTAAGAGTTCATTACTTTGTTCGTATATTGTTTAGCTTAAAACATAGTGAAACGTAACATAAAAATTATTTTCATTTAAATCGATTTTCGAACATTACCGTTTGGTTTTCCTCGGCAATCAGTAATCGGAAAATTAAAAGAAAGATTGTGTTATTTCTGACAAATAAAACTAATACGAAGGTGAAATCTATTTCAAATTAATCACAATGATTAATTGCATTGTAATTTAATTTTGAAAATATTTACCATTATCATTTGAACTTTCCTTAGAGCCGACCCGCACGCGGCTTCCAGAAAATACTTTTTGGCAGTATATCCATTTATGTTCTGCTTCCAACTCTCAACACTTCTGGAAAACCCACTCAAGGCACAGAAATATCCATCATAAAACAAAAAACACCACAAAATCCCTCGTGACTCCAAAGAATGATAAAAACATTACAAGTATTTGTCTGGAGTTGAGAATAGGACAAACCTCGGTCATTATGGTATTATGTGAGCTGCCGCGCTTATGGCTCACAGGTAAGACCACCATCGTTCACCTGAGATTTCCGTGGCTGGTGTAATAAACAAATGAGCCTGAGTAGAAATATTGGGATGTGAATGCATGGGATTACATTATCGCTTTTGTAACTATCGACACGGTTTGCCTTCGCGCTATGAATCCTTTACCAAGAAATTTATATGATTTTGAGACAAAAAAAAGAATGCCGGAACTGATAAGAAAATTAGAACAGAAATAGACTCGGTGAAATTATAGGAATTCTGTTTTATTATGTGTATTTAGGACGTCAATGCTGAAGAGGATGATGTGGGAACGGATGTGTTTATTGAACAACTTGTGTGCGTGATCAGCTCCAAGAAAAAAAATTTAATTTTTGGAAGAAAATTTCTTTTTGACTTTAGAAACTTCCCACTGTACTAACTCTATTGAAGTTTGTGTATTGAATCAAAAAGGACAACAAATAATAATCTGCCAAGATTTAAAAGAAGTCCTAGCCCAATCGTTTATTAACATCTTTCTTATGCTTCAAGAATTTATTTGATTCTTCAAATTTTTGTTTGCTTTAATTTTGAATTGTTTAAACCCTTCTCTGAGTCATTATCTACGAAATTATGTTTTAACTACGATTAATAGAACATGCAGTTCTATCTACCAAATTTCAATATGGCGGTATTTAAACGTCTATTATCAAACGAGCAGCCTGGATGAAAAGAAAATCTAACTGGAGGGAAAAAATTGAATTTCACATCCCAACCGTAACTAGGTACCCATTGTTTCATTTCATTTTGAATTTATCTCAATCCATAGAAGCCAGGAGCAAGAATAATGTGGGAACTGTTCAGGCGAAATTCAGCTTCAACAGTGACCTCCCACGTAACCAACCTTGTTGGTTACGAATAATCCAAAGGCTTCCTTCTTTTGTCTATTATGACCACCTCTAACACTTTTATGGGGCGTAAATAATTAGACAACAGTTGCACAGCCATAGAAAATATACCTACTTCCTTTCGATCCGCATACACTGGCGTATGGTGGAATGTTACTGTTAACGTACGAGTATATGCTCGGCATGGATGCATGCGCGCAACGGAGGATTTCGAAATTTTTGTTCATGGTGCCGAGGTTCAGCCCTCTTTCACTCAACAATGCCACTCTTAATGACATTATTTTCACCTAATGGTAGTTCGCCCATGTAGAACCTGCAGCTGCTCATTAAATTATGGGGTAGTGTAGAGAGAGGTGGAATTATTTATCTTCATTGCATTCATATTGATAGCAAGTCAATTGTGTTACGGCTGTTAGTTAAGTGAATATGCCAATTAAATAGATTTAGGGTGATTTGGTAGTGACTATATCAGATGATTCTCTTCATTATGTTTTAATATTGGAAAAGTTAAGAGATTAAGAGGCATTATTGCATATTTTCTTGATTTTAAAAGCATTAAATGATGAAAGTCGTTAGACATAAGAATTAATAAATAAAAGCATTTCCAAATTTGAGATTCCTCGAAAGCAGCCTACACTCACATTGGAAGAACACTGACAGGCTGTCTATCATGCAAAAACATCCTCAATCCAAACTGCGTAAAGTGGTAAATGAAGTTGAAATTAAAGCCTTCTTGTCGATCCTTACGCGTGAAGTGTGGGGCCTGCAGACGTGCATATTTGCTGCTAATAATATTACCAATAAATCTAAATTAGGGGGCAATGGGGCAATATTATGGAGGATAAAAAATATGAACGCCTGGTACAGTCGAAAGCATGAAGCGTTACACTTTGGAAGTCTTTGCCATGATGGCGATTGTAATAAGAACTGTTCTAATATCAATGTATAAAACAAAGGTCAAGACGAAGTAGGTGAAAAATACCCCAAATACACAAAATACAGTATTGAAAATGTTAGCGAATTTGTGTATTTAGGCGCCAAAATAACGAAAACGGGCAATGAAAGAGACGAAATACGACGAAGAATACAGCTCGCAAATAAAATTTTTTATTCAGTTTTGACGATCTTAAAGACCAGCTGCATACACAGGAAAATAAAGCTATAAATATACAAATCTGTGATAAGACCTGTGTTATGCTATGGGGGTGAAACATGGACCCTAACCCAAGCATCCGCCAATATATTGAATGCCTTTGAGCGACAGCTCCTGAGGCGTATAATCGGAGCGAAGCTAGACGGGGACCAATGGCGAATTCGATACAACCATGAGCTGTATGAAATTTTTGACGAACCGGAGGTCTCAAGGATTGTAAGACGGCAGAAGCTGCAATGGGCTGGACACATGAATCGTATGACCGAACAACGGATACCCAAGAAGGTATCCGTTAGGAGAACTGAAGGCCGGTGGCCACTGGAGAAACCGAGGAAACGCTGGTCTGACTCGGTCGACGAAGACCGCATCGCTGCTCAGATATCGGAATCGGATGACGCGGTCGACGGGCCGAGACAGTTTGAGGCGCTGTTTGCAGGAAGCGAAGGCCCGAAAGGGGCTGTAGTGCTAAGAAAAAGAAGATAATTATTTATTTCAACAAAAGTAATACAAGGTGGGCCAGAAAGGCGTACGATTTTAAAAACACTCTTGCGTTTGAAGCTTTAGAGAGGGGACTGCGCGGGTGGTGGGATTAAGTAGCTCGGTTCTCGGAAATTTAGTCGCGATGGATCACTTCACCGGAGCGCAACGTGCATTCTGCGTTAAGCATTATTAAAAATCACAATTTGTGCGCTATTGTTCGGCGTTTATTTCGGCGTGAGTTTGGATTACATGACCTAAATCAGTGTCCGAAAGAAAGTGTGATTCGATCGTGGGTCAGAAAGTTCGAAGAGACTGGTTCGACTCTCAAACAGAAGCCTGCAGGACGCCCAAAGTCAACAAGAACGGAATTATCGGACCCTACTTCTTCGAAAAAACAAGGCCAATCTGTCACTGTAAATTCTGACCGATACATAGCCATGTTAAGGGATTTTTTCTTTCCACAACTGCAACAATTTGAAGCCTATAATCGTGTGACATGGTTTCAACAAGATGGCGCGACATGCCATACTGCTAATGCCTCTTTGGCGGTCGTAAACGAGATGTTTGCTGGGAAACTGATATCGCGCCGAGGTGACATTGCATGGTCTCTTAGAAGTCCGGATCTGACGCCACCGGACTTTTTTTTGTGGGGATACCTAAAAAGTAGAGTCTACACCAATAACCCAGCCACGATTAACTAGTTGAAGACCAATATCCGGGAAGAAATGGCAGCTATTCCCCGTGCAATGTGCCAGCGAGTTTTTACCAATTTGAGGGTCAGATTCGAAGAATGTTTGCAGCGGGATGGTGCACACCTGGATGACGTCATTTTTAAGAAATGAATTTCCCAGATGTAAATTTTTATAGAAATAAAAATTTTTATGTGAATTGTACTCAGTTTTTTTTAAATGATTTTTTCAAATTCGCAATTCTTTCTGGCCCACCCTGTATTAAAACATAACCTGGTGGGATTTTTCGCAAAACTTTCAACCACTTTTTCATTAAAATTATTTAGGTTTTTATTTATTATAGCTCTGTGTACACTCATCATGGCCAGACCATTGAGGTGATCTTCTGCTATGCTGCTTGTTAGCCATGTTTTTAGTCTTCTGAGGCTGCTAAACGATTGCTCTATTGTACAGGTCGTGCATGGTAAAGCGATCGAAATTTTCAATGCTTTTTCCGTTTCGGGAAAGAAGGAATTGGTTTCCTTTAGGACATCAACAAGTGTAAGATTTGTTAGATAAAGCGTATCGTGCCACAATTGCTGCTAAAGTTCGATTTCATTCTTTATGTTCGGTAAATCATAAAACTGGGGAATAGATTCACATGTTTGTTTCACATTTTCAGTTGTCACCTTTTGCATCTGCGCCGGGTGTAACTTGGATAATACGAATGATGGCGGGTTTTCTTCAGCAAAACGTACTTCAAGGGAGGTGATAATTGAATCCAAGTACGGTATTACTAAAGACCTCTTCTAATATTCTGAAGGGCTTTCTGCTGGATGATTGCTTCTATGACATTGTTTCCCCGTAATACGCGGCATTGATTTAATGTCCTCCTCCAGTCCAAGTTTCTCCTCAACAGCAGTAGCTTCCTTTATAATTTCGTCTGTCACATTTTCCGGGTTTTCACGGTGGTTTTTAATTCAAAGTAAAATCCTTTTAATGTGTCCCGGGGCTTTTACCACGTCCAAAGCTACAAATTGGAGTACGTTGACAACGGGTTCCCTCAAAGCCGAGTATTTGGCTACCAACATAATCCCGAGAATGAAAGAAATCTTGGAAGTAGCCGCATGCAGTTGGAAGGCACTTTTCCGAGTTGCACTATTTCCTTCCTGAGGTAATGTTTGTAAGGCTTCCAGGATTACTAGAAGATTTTCTTTAAAAACTCTGATGGTTTTGTGTTTCTCACTCCATCTTGTGTCGCAAAGTCTGGAAATATTAGGTATCAACTTCCTCCTAAGAACTAATTCCCGAAAAAAGTTTATAGTACCTTGGTGGTCCCCATGGCATTTCTAATTTCAGGAAGTGAATTTAGATCATTGATAACTAGATTCAGTTTGTGGGACAAGCAATGAAAGTAGAGGGCTTTGGTGTACTTTTTGCGTAAGATCGCTTGTGCCCCTCCGTCTTTTCCTGACATCGTTGAACAACCATCAAAACAAAAACCAACGCATTTATTTATACTCAGATCTTTTGTTAAAAACTCATTTACGCTATGTGCAATCGATTTCGCATCCAAATCTTTTAGCTCAATGAATCCAAAAAACATTTCTTGGACTTCCTGTGTTTCTTCATCAAAATATCGCATCCCAATCGATAGTTGCTCAGCGCCAGAAATATCAGCTGTTTCGTCTGCTCGCACACTATATGCTGCTGCTTCTTTAACTTTTTTCATAATATCAGCCTTAATAACGCTTCCACAAATACCAATCATTTCATTTTGAATATCCACTGAACGGTAGCTTGCATTCTTTTTCCCTTGCTTGTGTTTCTTTAAAATCAAATCTCCCGCGTCGATTCGCAGCCTGTATAAATCCTCGAGAATACCTTCACCATAATGTTTACCTCTCAGTGCTACGTCGTGTGACCCGCAAAACGTAATGCAGGAAATAATAGATTTTATAATTTTGCGATTTTCTTCAATAATTCCCTGGGTATATTTGTTCAGTTGCACATCGACAGGCACACCTTCGAGAAAAGATTTAGCAGCTTTCAATGCCTCCTTATGGAAGTGGGTTGCAATGTGCTTTTTGCACTGCTCGTGAATATCTTTAAATTTACAAAAGGGCCTTACTCTTACCTTAATGAATTTGGATTTGGTGGGAACAACGTACAATATTTACAAAATGCTCCTTTTTGGCGCCTGGAATGTACCAACCATGGAGAGTATGTTTCCAACCAAAAATAATTAAATTTTCTCTTTAAATGTTTTGCATCTTTCGCAAAGTTATAGGTCGCGAAAGGGGACCAACAGTTTTCAATCAATTCCTTCTTCTTTTCGTTTGATAACATGTTTGCCCGTCCAACATATCGCCCGATATCATTTTTATTGCAGTCATCCTCATCCATCAATGAATCAGGATTCGGCGCCAGAGCCAGATATCTAGGGGAACTTGGTCTAGGTAGTTCCTGTGGCTGAATATAACCTGTTGTGGTAGAGGTGACCGATAAAGCCATATGCGATATTGTCGTTACTTTGTCCTATTCATCGCTGTCGCTACTTGATCCATCAGTTTTTTTTCATTTCAAACTTCCTGCAGAACAAAACGCTTTGATAAAACTTTATGTATTTAATTAAATTTTTACGGGAGAGTAGTTTTGTTCAATTACTTATAAACATTATCACACGAACCTTTTTTAGCCTTATTTATATCAAGGATCTATTTTAATTTGTATTTAATTAAACCACAAACATAATTTATGTTTTGTTTTCATAATTAATTACTGAAAACGAAACCACTGTTTAGTTAACGTTAAATTCATAGATATTGAATCAATAAACTCATTTTTGATAAGATAATAGTTTTTCTTAACATTTCCCTTCCACATAATCGATCCTTTCTTTCCACATCAAAAATATGCCAGATAAAACTAAAAACGATATTCTTACGGACTATTATACGTCTCTATCTAGCTAGTAATCTGTTACCAAAGCTATTAGCTAAGAGAAATAAAATAAAAATGCTAGTTCTAAGTCCAAGATTAAAGCAGTACATAACTTACCAAAAAAACTTTCTGATGTCCATTTTGATAGGATGATGAATGGAGACATACTCAGAAACTTCACAAATCAACACTGAGATGATGTGATCTCATTCAATAAATATAAATCAATATTGACTGACACAGGCAAGGTCATATAATCGCTTTCCAATTCGCTTGTTCAGCTTGTTTGGTTGATCGCTTCCAATTAAAAAGTGACTCGCTCGCAGCGGCCCACGTCTTTATATACCCAAATGAACATCATACTAGAATGTACGGTAACATTCTACCTGGTCTAGTAACTGCTACAAAATTCCAGAGAGTTCATTGAACAACCGCCATCTAGCGTCGAGTAGCAGTACTAGATTTTACAAGGATTTTTGTCAAGCTGCAGTGCGAAAACTATCGAGGCATACTTTGTACGGCGTATAAAATATTTTCTAAAATCTTAGAAAATAAAATCGGATCATACGGCCACAGTATTATTGGGTAGTATCAAGGTGGTTTTAGAGCAGGTAGATCGACAAAAGATCAATCGTTCACTGTCAAGCAGGTACTTGAAAAATACTGGAAGTTCAACATAGATGTACACCAAATTTTCAATGACTTTAAGCAAGCATAGTACAGTATTGATCGAAACGTACTGTACAAAATAATGCTTTGCATTGTCATTTCATCCATACTAGCCCGTCTTACCAAAATAACAATGACGTCGATGACCTCTCATCCCCACATCAATAACCAACTCATTGGTGCCTTTGACAAAAATATTACACTGAAGCAGGGCTGACCCCATCTCTATTCAATTTGGCTCTAAAGTACGTCATAAGGGAGCTGCCTATCGGTACACTAGGCACATTACTATACAAGTCGAGCCAAGTAGTAGCTTATGCGGACCACATCAACATTTTAGCACGGTCATTAACAACTGCCAAAGAACTTTCCCTGAAGTTTAACAGCGAAGCAAAGCTAGTAGGGCTACA
The DNA here is from genome assembly GCA_963969285.1 of Odontomyia ornata. Taxonomy (NCBI): domain Eukaryota; kingdom Metazoa; phylum Arthropoda; class Insecta; order Diptera; family Stratiomyidae; genus Odontomyia; species Odontomyia ornata. Next base: position 57,910,116 of record OZ017740.1, on the reverse strand, counting down.
AATTAATGAAAACATATCAATGCTCATGACGCAGTCAAGAAAAAAATCCTTAAGCACACAAAACATCAAACTTGGCGAATATAATATCGAAAATTTGAGCGAATTTGTGTATTTAGGCGCCAGAATAACGAGTAATGAAAGAAATGAAATACAGCAAAGAATACAGCTTGCAAATAAAATATTTTATTCAGTTTTGACGGTATTAAAGTCCAACTGCATACACAGAAAAACAAAGCTACAAGTATACAAATCTGTGATAAGACCTGTGTAATTCTATGGGTGTAAAACATCGACCCTGATCCAAGCATCCACAAATACATTGAACGCCTTTGAGCGACGAGTTCTGAGGCGAATAAACGGGGCGTGGCTAGATGGGGACCAATGGCGAATTTGCCGGCCTGACTCGATGGACGAAGACAGTTCATCGCTGCTCGGATTTTAAAACTAGAGGACGTGGTCAATGAACGGAGACAGTTGGAGGCACAATTTGCAGGAAGCGAAGGCCTGAGAGGGACTGTAGGGATATGAAGAATAAGATGAGCGCCTTACTGGTGATGGCCAAAAAAGGGCAGAAGTAGCAAATGTGACTGTGGCAGTAACGATGAGAAGCTGGAGTGCACTCGTGTGGAACTGGAGCCCACCAATGGATAAAGTCAAACGGGGGAAGAGCCTCCTGGTTAAGAAAAGGAAAAGATTCCCAAACTAAACGGGGCTGGCTTGCAGGCAAGAGAGCCTCATAATCGATTGGAGGTGAATAACATGGTGCAAGAGAGGAGTTTGAAAAGGTACAGGACATTTCAAAATGGGGCCTGAAATATAATGGAGATTCCGGGTCACTATGCGCATTCATAGAATGGGTCGGGAAAGTACTTGTTGCAAAAGGAGTGTCAACGGATCGACTATATGAGTCGGCGTTAGAATTGATTGAATGCAGAGCCCTGGTCTGGTCTCAGGCAAATCGCACCAATATTGGTTCATGGGTGAAACTTGTAAAGGAACTTCGTAGGGACTTCTTACAACACGATTATGATAATAGACTTCTGGAGGAAATCAAACAGCGTAGCCAGGAGCGGAGAAGTCCACAAGAATGACGTGATTATTATGGAGGAGTTGTTTAGGCGAAAGTTTACCTCGTGCGTGGAAGCCAAAAATTTCAAATCGTTCGGGGTAATTTGAGCCCCAAGTCCACCACAGACGGTCCCAAGTCCGTTTGAGAAAGGAGGAGGGAGCTCCCTATTTCCCCAACCCATGGCTTTTATGATTCCTCATCCTAAACCCCCCAATTAAATGCTAGTAAATGCTCTCAGGGTGCACATTGGGTTCACTGGTTTCCTAATAATGTAACATTAAATGTCAAGAAATGCTAACAACTGTAAGTGCATCTACAGCTCTGCTACTAAATCCTACTTACACCTCCTTTGTGAGGACGTAAGAGGGTGAAGGCGAATCTTCCACACCCATAACGGAATCGACCTTATCAACATGCCGCCGGAATGGAGGTTGGGCGACGGGCTAACTCCTCGTCCCTGGAAAACATTTAATCGTTTCAAAACTTGCTGTTGGGCCTCGGAATGGATTGTACTCACGGCAACGACCTTGCAAACGAAAAAAAGACTATGATATTGGATCCTAGAATGCAAGATTACACAATTACCCTGGCGCTGTTAAGGATCTTTTACAACAGGCCAGCCAATATCAATTAAAAATACTGGCAGTCCAGGAAACGAATTAGACTGGAAACAACATTCAACACATGAGACCACACACAATATTCAAAAGTGGGAAGCCTACTGGAAAAAGAGGATTTAGAATGGCCTTCATTGTGCGTAGGTAGTCCAAATTGCACTTTATTGATTTGAAGGCAGTCAATGAACGGTTGTGTGCAATTCGTATAAGAGCGAAATTCTGCAAAATGTGGCAGATTAATGTTCATGCCCTGACCGAAGAAAAGGACGAAGAAACGAAGGAAACGTTCTATAATCACCTGGAAAGACTGGTCGACTCATTGCCTACAAACGACACAAAAATTATTCTGGGTGATTTCAACGCTAAAGTTGGCAATGAACTATCTCGTCCGGGAATGACTGGAGGATATAGCCTCCACGATGAAACAAATCACAACGGCCAGCGCCTGATTGACTTTGCATGTAGCAGAAATCTAGTCATACCTTTAACTTGCTTTTCACATCGACGCATTCATAAAATGACCTGGGTATCACCGGATGGCAACACACAAAACAAGATCGATGATGATCTCATCCAACAGCGTTGAGCCTCGAGCATACTTGGCGTCTGTACATACCGAGGAGCCAATTGCAACTCAGATCATTACTTGATCAGATTAACATATCGATATCGTATGTCACAGGCATATACAGGGAATACCAGTCCGCTACAAAAATTTGACATGGAAAGGCTCCAAACGGCGTCTGTGGCCGAAAACTTCACGGAGACCCTCGGCACCCAGCTGGATCCCATCTTATTAGATGCATCGCTAAAGACCAGCAACGAGCTCTGAATAGAAGTAAAAGCACCTATCAGGACCGTCGCAGAACAGACGATCGGATATCAAGCCCGGCGCAACAGGAATGATTGGTTCGATGATGAGTGCCAGAATGCGTTGGATAAAAAGAATCAGGCGTACAAAGCATATGTAGATTGGAAAGCCAGGACAAAGAGAGAACACTATGAAAATCTCAGAGGAGTAGCGAATAAGATAATTAGGATTAAGAAAAGAAAATACTATGACGACCAATTGAGAAGTATAGATGTAAGCTTAGCGAGCAACAATACAAGACAAGCATGCAAAGTAGTGAAAAGCCTGAAACGGGTGTTATCAGCCCAAAACCATGCTCTGTCGTGATGGCATCGGCGATATCATCGCTGATGAAACCAAGCTTAAGGAAAGATGGGCTACACATTTCAAGAACCTCCTAAGTCCTCCGCATAGCTCCAGAACATTGGAGCCTATAGATGTCAGCGGAGAGCTTCCGTTGGCCTCGCCGACTCTGGGTGAAGTTTGTTCCATCACCAAAGCCCAAAAGAATAATAAAGCGCCGGGGATCATTGAGATTCCAGTGGAGCTCCTCAAATATGGTGGCGTCAGTGTACATCAAGCTATTCACAAAGTCATCCAGTACATTTGGCAACAACAACATATGCCGAAAGAGCGGAGACAATTAGTTAGATTTCCTATCCACGAAAAAGGTGAAAGGCTACAGTGCAAAAATCATAGAGGCATATCACTACTTTGTACGGCGTATAAAATATTTTCTAAAATATTAGAAAATAAAATCGAATCATACACCAACAGTATTATTGGGGAGTATTGGCGTGGTTTTGGGCAGGTAGATCAACAACATACCAATTGTTCACAGTCAAGCAGGTGCTTGAAAAATGCTGGGAGTTCAACATAGACGTATACCAAATTTTCGTTCACTTTAAGCAATCATAGGACAGTATGGATCGAAACGTACTGTACCAAATAACGCTTGGTTTTGGCATCCCAGCCAAATTAGTCCGCCTTACTAAAATGACAATGACGTCGACAATCTCCCAAGTCCGCATCAATAACCAACTCACCGATGCCTTTGATACAAATGTCGGACTAAAGCAGGGAGATGGGCTGGCCCCATTGCTATTCAATTTGGCTCTGAAGTACGTCATAAGGAAGCTACCTGTTGATACGCGAGGTACATTACTATACAGGTCGAGCCAAGTATAAGCCTACGCGGACAACATCAACATTCTGTCACGGTCACTAACAATTGCCAAAGAAGTCTTCCTGAAGCTCGACAGCGAAGCAAATCCATGAAAATAAAACAAAGCTCATGACGCAGTCGAGGAAAAATACTTCAAATACACAAAATATCACACTTGGCGAATATAATGTCGAAAATATTGGCGTATTTAGGCGCCAAAACAACGAAAACGGACAATGAAAGAGACGAAATACGCCGAAGATTACAGCTCACAAATAAAATATTTTATTCAGTATTGACGATCTTGAAGACCAGCTGCATACACAGGAAAACGAAGCTCCAAGTATACAAATCTGTGATAAGACCTGTGCTATGCTATGGGTGTGAAACATGGACCCTAACCCAAGCATCCACAAATATATTGAATGCCTTTGAGCGACGGGTCCTGACGCGAATAATCGGAGCGGAGCTTGACGGGAACCAATGATGAATTCGATACAACCACGAGCTGTATAAAATTTTTGATGAACTGGAGGTCTCAAGGATTGTAAGACTGCGGAAGCTGCAATAGGCTGGACACATGAATCGTATGGACGAATAACGGATACGCAAGAAGATTTCATTTGGGAGAACTGAAGGCCGGAGGCCAGTGGGGCAGCTGAGGAAACGCTGGTCTGACTTGGTCGACGAAGTTAGTTCATCGCTGCTCGGATTTTGGAATCGGAAACGTGGTCAACGGACGGAGACAGTTGGAGGTGCTGTTTGCACTAAGCGAAGGCCCGAGAGGGGCTGTTGTGCTAAGATGAAGAAGAAGAATTTGACCCCCTTTTACCAGACGCAATTAGCTTTAAAAACATTTAGGTCGATTGCTTAGTTGGTTAAACTGGATCCATATTTTCTTGGAAGCCTATTGGCCACCACCACCAATGAAGGGACAATGCTTGTAGGAGCCTGAAGTTGCATATATGGGGAGGAATGAGGATAATCAAGTGTTGGCTATTCCTGGTGGACGGATCCAGTGTTGGAACTACAAGACACAGGGGCATACATCCAGAGAGTGCGCTGAACCAACAAGGTACTTAAGTTGTGGGCAGCCTGGGGTACGAAGAACAGCTTGCTCAAACTGTCACCGGGAAAGCAGCTCAGAAGCACCGCGAAGGCAGGATCAAGGGGCTACAGACAGTGCTAGAAGAATAGAAGGTATCGCTGGCCAAGCGTGGTCTCAACCTCGGGGAGCTGAGAAACTTGTCTCGTTCCAAGCATGTGGCGAGCCACTACGATTCCGTTAGTGAGGAAGAAGGATGGCACCTTCTGATTTTGCGTACATTATCGGAAGTTGAACAAAGTTACGCAGTACTATGCTTATCCGATCCCAAACGTGCCTTCCGCATTGCACAAATTGAGGGAAGTCAAGTATTTGTCATCACTCAACGCGAAATCGGCTTATTAGCAGGTGCCAGTGGTGGAATAGTTTAGACCTATTACCACTTTCAATGTGCCACATCTGGGATTGTTTCAATTTTGGAGGATGTGTTTCGGTCTTCACAACCCACCCCCAAAGTGGCAACGTCTGACTCACAGGTTTCTTGGCTTGAATTTAGAGCTCTTAGTTTTTATTTGTCTAGGCAATATCATTATGGTGACCCAGGACTTTGAAAACTAACTAGACGTGCTTGGGGAGATTTTTAGGAGGTTGAGGTCAGCGGAATAGAGAGTCTTAAGGGAAAAATGCATATTTTGAAAGTGCCAGCTGAAGTATTTGGGAAATGAAATACAAGGTCAAGTGGAAGTCGAGAATGCCATTAACGTGAGATCAGGCGCAGGTGGAGCTTCCAACTGATTCTGGAGACGTTATCCTCTTCCCTAAGTTTACTATGATGTATTTGAATCAATATCAGACTGACTTCAGGGACATTTTCAACGATTTGGAAAAGAGGCAATATCTCATTTATTCGGTAATTAATGGTTCGTCACTCTAGATTTATCGATCTGAAAATCTCTTTGCTCTCGTGTTTCGGCAAGTTTTTTTAGAGAATTTTATACAATCGAATCTATGGTGCAATTAGCAGTGACTTTATTAGGGAACAGCACAGTCTCGTGAAAGGGTGAATAGTTCAAGCTTAGAAATGCAATTGTGATTGTATGAAAGTTTTTGAAATGGTGGTCGATAGTCTATTGCTCAAGAAACTTCAGTTCTTAAAAAGCTATCCAGTTTTCAATTAAACTTTTCACCTCTATAATCTCGTATGGTCTCATCTTACTTCTTTTATAGCTCACTAGCGGTCAATCCTTGGCACTATTTATTTTACCATCCCTATAAAAAACCTTCAACTGGCTTGGCGTCTGATTGGCTACTTTCTGCGGATAAGTTAAAATCTTCAAAATTTTTTAACCCAAAATGACTACAGGAAACTTCATTCTGATCTGAACAATCTTATTAGATTGTGCTCTGTGAATTTCCTTTCCTTTAAAATGCACAAATGTCTCCACATGTGTTTCCCCAAACAGAATTCCTCTTTTATCTATGCGTATTCAACAATTTATCACTGCCAACAACAGAGCATCATTATAAAGACCAATGTTTCATTTTCGACCCAAGCTCAAAATTTGACGTTAATATAACTGACATACAAATCAATGAACTTTCAGTTTTAATAATTCAGCTGGTCTCTTTATCCTATTCTTCTTCTTTTTCGTAGCACTACATCCCCTCTTGTGTCTTTCGCTTCCTGCAAATAGCGCCTCCGACTATCTCGGTCCATTGACCGCATCCTCCAATTTCGAAATGCGATCACTGATGAACTGTCTTCGTTGACCCAGTCCAACCAGCGTTTTCTCGGTTTCCCCACTGAACGGCCACACCGAAGGTCCAAAACAGATAAGTTGATGCCGGATTTTTGTTGGGGTTTCTTCTTCCGGAGCTGATGATTTTTCTTTTCGCTGTGATAGTTGTTCAACGGCGTGGTCAGCCAGGGTGTTGAGAATTTCTGAGGAAGCTCCCTCGAGTCAAGTTTCGATGCCTCCGGTGCTATTGCTTTATCGATGATCGCGCTGAAGTCGACTGCTTCAGATTGAAATGTCGCGAAGCCCTTGGATAAACTAGGCTCGTAGAAAAATGTCTGCAACTGACGCTTTGCATGAGCAAAAGAACTCACAATCTCCAATATTTGCTCTTAATAGAGCAACAAATCTGCTATTGATTGATTTCCTCCTCGATACTTTGAGAGAAATTGATGTTGAGCCACGAGAGAATTTTTTTTCGGGGACAAGTGTTTTTCGAGAATTTTCATTAGATTTTTGTAATCTAGTTCTCCTGGAAGAGTTGGAGCCGCTTATAGCACGATCGCAATTTTTCTGGTTTTTATCAATTCCCTTCATTTTGATGTAATTTTCAAATCTCAATTTATATTTTCGAAGGATTCTTTATTGGATCAACATTCTCAAAATTTCTGACCTCGCAGGAGTCTTTTTAGGGTTTTGTACTAAAATACAAAACCCTATTGCAATCACGACCTGTGTCCGTCTGTCCGTCCGTCCGTCCGTCCGTCTGTATGTCACAGCACTTTTTCTCCAAAACTATAAAGCTACCGCCATGAAACTTTGTGAAAAGGTCAGAAGTGGTGACCTCTTGAAAGTTCAAGGGTGGAAAATTTTTTCGAAGGGTTTAAGGGGGGTCTCCCCATATAGGGAGGTGACCCCTCAAAAAAAAATTTTCACCATTGGTAGTCGAGTAGGGTGTCATTGGAAAGGTCTCAATGAGATCTTTTCAAAACAAGTCTTAAAATTGCCTTGTGAGTACCGAGGAGGGCAGGGGAAGGGGAAATGTACGAACTTTTCGCGTACCCCCCCCTCGCGATTGGAAACCTTCCATCCGAAAAATCTGAACAAAATCATGAATGTAGGCCTTAATGAGTACAACAACAACAAATACATGAGAAGTCAAAATTCACTCAACTTTGTTAGTAAAAGTATGATTTATCGATTTTATGTTTTCTTGAATAAAATCCAAACGGTACCCTTAAATTCAATAAAATTTAGCAAACAGATGACTTTCTATAAGACTGATCTTTTCTGAAAGTTTTATCAAGATCGAATAGTATTTAATGAAGTTATAGCGATTTAAATTTTCCTGTATTACTATGGAACAATATGCCCTGTACTACTATGGAAACATATGGCTATGGAGCCATATGCGCTTTTTATCGATTTAGACACTACAGCTTTGCTAGGATTTGCATGAAAATTTCAGGAATGATAGGTATCATGAAAATGAGTACATACAATTGAAACAAGTCGAAGAGGCAGGAGAGAGCTCCTAGCAAAAGGGCTTTGTAACCATTCTAGGATTCGAAAAAATAGGCCATGAATCGATGATTACAGTACAGAGGAGTGGGCCCTGAAAAAAATTTCATGAAAGGTAGCCGATATGAATATCAACTGAAAGTTCTCTATGAGAGCTTTTCAAAACAGTTCTTAAACTGACAGTTTTTGCTGCAGTGGAGGCAAAGGGGGGAATACATGAAAAATGTGTTTCTAAAAAATTTGGAAAAATTATCAAGGGAGATATCTATGGGTATAAGTAAAACAAATACCTCAGAAGTCACAATTCTTTCAACTTTGTTAATAATAGTATGATCCTCGAATTTCACATTTTCTCCAATAAAATCGTCTTTGACATGTTTCTTGATTTTATTCGTTGCTGGTTACTGCATTTTGTAAGTTGAGTACAAAACCCTTCTGACATGAGCATAGGTCTGTCTACCCAAAGCAAAGCAGAAAAAGCTGAAAAAATTGAAAAAGAAAATGAAGAGCTCAAGCTTCGAGTTAAATCGTTAGAAGCACTTGTTGGAACGTTAACGTTCAACAAAGCCAAAGAAACTAAGAAAGGCCAACATGCAAATTTAAAAACCGAAGAGAAGAAAACTAAAAAGCCAAAGGAAGAAGCTAATCAACAGGATGTCTTCAGCGCAGGAGGCGCAAACGACAGCAGAAATTACTATGCAGCGCTAGCTGGTCTTGAAGAAACGATGAACATTGAAGAGGACCCAGTTAAAAAGTCTAAAATAGATAATGAGTTCATTGAATACCTTAAAATTAAAAGTAGGGAGAAAAAACCAAAAGGTTTGTCTGCTGGTCCGTCCGTTAAGATTAATGAAAACAAGTTGGGTAAACAGACCTACGCTCATGTCAGAAGGGTTTTGTATTCAATTTACAAAATGCAGTCACCAGATCGAATCAAATCAAGAAACATGTCAAAGACGATTTTATTAGAGAAAATATGAAATACGAAGATCATACTATTATCAACAATGTTGAACGAATTTCGACTTCTGAGGTTTTTGGTATTGTTATACTCATAAATATCTTCCTTGATAATTATTTCAGATGTCCATCCGCGACGAAGGAAACACATTTTTCATGTATTTCCCCCTGTACCCCCACTGAAGCAAAAACTGACAGTTTAAGAACTGTTTTGAAAAGCTCCCATGAAAACTTTCATTTCATACTCATATCGGCTACGTTTGATGAATTTTTTTTTTCAGGGGCCACTCTCCTGTACTGAAATCATCGATTAATGGCAAATTTTTTCGAATCCTAGAATGGTTACAAAACCCTGTTGCTAGGAGCTCTCTCCCACCTCCTTGACTTGTTTCACTTATGAGCATTAATTGTAGGTACTCATCTTCAGTCATTCATTAAATTGAATCAAGTGTTCAAGGCATGCACCTTAAACGTTGAAGATGGGAAAAAATAACTCAAAATTATTCAATCTTCGCATTTAAAACAGCCACTATTTTGTTTTACGATTACTGATACCACTAGCTGAACCGATTCTCAAAGATATTTATGACACCTATCATTCCTGAAATTTTCATGCAAATCCTAGCAAAACTATAGTGTCTGAGTCGGTAAAAAGCGCATGTTGTTCCATAGGCATATGTTGCCATATTAATAAATGCGGCGCATACTGTTCCATAGTAATACAGGAAAGTTCAAACCGCTATAACTTCGCTAAATATGATTCAATCTTTATGAATTTAAGGGTACCGTTAAGATTTTATTCAAGAAAACATAAAATCCATATATCATACTATTACTAACAAAGTTGAGTGAATTGCGCCATTTCAGGTATTTGTTGTCGTTACACACACCGAGGCCTACATTCCTGATTTTTCTCAGATTTTTCGGATCACAGGTGTCCAATCGCGAGGGGGGGACACAAATTTTTCGTGTATTTCCCCTCCCTGTGCGCCCCTCGAAGCAAATTTTGCCAAACTAAGACCTGTTTTGAAGAGTTCTTATCAAGACCTTTCATTTGATACTCATATCGGCTACCTTCAATGAAATTTTTTTTTCGGGGGGCTACTCTCCTATATGGGGAGACCCCCCTTAAATACCTTATAAATTTTTTTTGTAGTTGAACTTTCAAGAGATCACCACTTTACACCTACGCACTAAATTTGATGTTTCTAGCTTAAGTAGTTTCCGAGAAAAATTGCTGTGACACACGGACGGACGGACGGACAGACGGACAGACTGGTCGCGAAACTAGTAGGGTTTTGTAAAATTATTTTACAAAACCCTAAAAAAGAAAAAGTCCCACCAATCAATGTATTTGGGCAAACGGGCAAAGATATGGTTCGGCTTTTGGCAGCCGAAAATAAACTAAAAGATTTTCAGATAAAAAGAGTCAATGCCGATAAACTGACAATTAGGACTCAGTCGTTGGTTGATTTCCAGGCAACAAAAAGTTCCTTAAATTCTGGAGATGTTCCGCATTTCACGTACACCCCGAAAAGCGAAAAGAACCAAACCTTTTTATTAAAGGGTCTGGACTGTGGTGAGGACACAGTCGATCTCCTTCAGGTGCTCCAAGAAGTTGCACCAGAAATACAATTTATTTCAGCTAAAAATTTTGAAACGAGAAGATCGATTGTGGAGCGCAAAAACTTGCCTCACTACTTAGTCCAGATTTCCAGCAAAAGTAGTTCGAGTGCCCTGCAGAAAATACGGTACTTGAACTCCGCGTGGTGAGGTGGGAACGCCTCCAGAAAAGTGAGGTCATTCAGTGCTACAGATGTCAAAGATTCGGGCATTCGGCTGCCAATTGCGCCATGAAATATAGGTGTGTTAAATGCAAAGACATTCATGCCCCCGGCGAGTGCAAATTGGCTCAGGCGGAACCAAAAGAAAAACTATATTGTGTGAAATGCGGTGCCTTTGGTCATCCAGCATCATATCGAGGATGCCCCCGGTATCAAGATGCAAAGGTTAAGGTCACTCCGAAACAAAGTCAAGCACACCACAGTGTGATACCTACCAACTTCGTCAAGCCCGGAGTATCATTTGCACTTGCTGCGAAAGGACCAGCAGACAATCTAAATAAAATAAATAATGTAAGTGGCAATAATGAGCTGCTCCTTAAAATTTATCAGCAACTGAATTCCTTATCGGAGCGAATCGATAAACAAGATTCGAAAATTAACATTGTTTTTCAGCGTTTAGGGCATTCAAATGCCTCAAAATAAGTTGTCATCCAGCCACATTCCCACGGATAGGATTCGTCTCATCTCGATCAACGTCAACTCCATTGTTACTTTACATCGGCGTGATTATCTCCTTGAATTCATTGCCAGACAAAAGCCTGATATCGTGCTTCTCACCGAAACCCACCTCAGTTCATGGCACTCCATGAGATTCAAGGATTTTGAGTCCGTAAGAAACGATAGGGTAACAGATGATGGGTGAGGTGGCACCGGGATATTGGTTCGAAGACCCTATCGTTTCCAAAATATTGAAAAAGTCGAATTCAAAAGCTTTGAATCTCTTGAAGTGTCCGTTATCAAAATCTCACTGCCAGGTGGGGATAACCTCTTCGTTATCTCTGCCTATGCAACTGGTGGAACTGTTCTCAAGCTCAAGGAGGAACTCAATTCCTTGTTTGAAATACTCTTTACTATTCTTGCTGGTGACCTGAATGCCAAGCATACATCATGGCTGAACGCCACCAATAATCCAAGAGGTGTACACCTGAAATCGTGGATAACAGTGAACCAAATTGAATATAGGTGCAATCTATATGAGTCGGAGTTCCCAACATACCCTAGGACAAATTCATATTTGGGCCTCTGCATTGCTGACTCAAGACTTGAATTCAGCTTTAATAGTCCTCAACAGAGACTGCAGGTGCTTCCTTATGATAGCGACCATAACGCAATCGTAATGGAAATCAATCATCACAGGGATGATTTCTTCCTCATTCCAGTTCAACATGAAAATCATCGGTTGCATTTCAAAAAAACAGACTGGGTAAAGTTTCAAACAAGTTTAATCGCGAGTACCAGAAGCAATGTCCCCCTTTTGATGGCGGCAACTCTTGTTCAATGGTTCCTAATGACAGGAATCTAACTAACGATGAAATAGATGTCTATTTGTCGAAGTTAGAGAAGCTGACGTTGGAAAAGATTGAGAAAGTAGTTCCCAAGACAAAACATCGAAACATTATGGAAGTATATGAAACACCAACCATTGCAAGGTTGAAAAGATTGAAAAGCCTTCTTCTCACACGCGTCAACAATATTTATCGACGATTTTCGGACTACAACCATCCCTCGTTGTCTTTGTTGAAATTACATCTGAAGAATGTCCGGAACTTAATCCGGTCATACTTCAGGAGTGAGGTCAGCAATCAATGGGCGGAACAATTGAGAGGTATTAGCCCACAGGACCCAGACGGCGTGTTTGCGAAAGTGAATAGCATATTCCGCAAGAAGTCTCGAGTGAAGGTATCGAATCTTGAAGTCACTAGTGATGAGATAAATATTCTCGATAGGGCTGGTATCGAAATTGATAGTACGGTTCCGGATAGAAATGGAAACAGGATTATTTGTGAAGGATTGGATAAACTTGCCCTGATTGGAACACATTTTGAATTGGTTCATCTACCAAACCATGACAGAGGGAATGAAATATTTTCAGAGGTCGTTGAAGCAAAAGTTTCCGACTTCAAATCAAGCCTGAATGGCCAATCAATTCTTCATTTCAATGAAACACTAACATGTGGCCTCATACCGAGCTTGAATCTTATTGATTATTTTGTCAGCTATGAAGAATTGTGTTTCGTATTTCGCAAGATAAACAACAAGAAATCATGTGGTACTGATGGTATTCCAAATGTAGTTCTCCGACATTTGCCCGAGGTCGCTATTAGGAATTATTGCATATTGTTCAATAACATGTTGAGCAATTCATATTTCCCAAATGAGTGGAAAATGGCTAAGGTATTTCCGATCTTGAAGAAAGGAAAAGAATCTTCATGCCCGAAAGCTATCGCCCAATCAGCTTGCTGCCTGACATCAGCAAGGTGTTTGAAGTGATACTCAACAGAGCATTAAACGCCCACATTGAGGAAAATGAGTTAATCCCGAATTGCCAATTTCGTTTTCGTGCCAGGCATTCGTTCACACATGCAATAACGAAAGTAACCTCAGGCATCTGTTGGAAACTAAATGATAGACAATGTGTTGGAGCATGTCTCATTGATATGGAGAAAGCCTTCAATACGGTGTGGTTAGATGGACTAATTTTCAAACTTCTTCAGGACATGTTCCCCAGACACCTTGTCGCCATGATGTGTAATATGTTATACGGGAAATCGTTTGTTGTACCTGATGGAAATCTGACAACAAGGCGCGAATTCAAGGTCTTGAATGGTCTACAGGAGGGAACAGTTACTGCACCTCCGCTCTTCTCAATCTTCATTCGCAAGCTATTGAACGGCTTTGATTTTAACGTCTCCCCAACGCGATCATTGGTAGCGTTTGCTGATGATCTGATCATCTATACGGCAGACCGAAAAGCTACAATAGTTCAGAGCAATCTCCAAAAAATGTTCAATGATGTACAGCTGTACAGTGACAATTGGCGAATGAAAATCAATGCGCAGAAGTGTGAAACAATCTTGTTTCGGACAACGCTGCAGGGAGTCAGTCAAGACCTGAAACGTAATTGGAAAGATTTCCACATCATGGCTGGTGAGGGTAGTCTTGAACGGGTTCCACATAAATCCTGTGTTCGTTACCTCGGTGTTTATCTCGATCAGTATCTGTACTATACTGAACATGTGAAAATCATGCTCAGTAAGGCACTAAAGGCAGTCATGGCCCTGCGAAAACTCTTTCATTCGAAATACGTTGATTAAAAGGTCAAAATTATCTGTTACAAGACACTGGTTGGACCAGTTTTGACATATGGATGTCAGATCTGGTACAACCAGAGTGCTAGTACTATGGAAAAATTAAGAGTTTTCGAAAGGAAATGTCTTCGTGCATGTACTGGTTTGTACAGAAAGCCTGAGACGGGTTGGAAACTTTATATTTCGAATAGAAGAATTTATCAAACTGCTGAAGTGACGAGAGTCGATATCTTCATATTGAAGCTTCTTCGGGATCATATCGCAAGATCTGTCACTGTGATTGAAAACCCTTGGATTTCACAGCCGTTCCACCCTACAGACGGGTATATAGCGACTTGCCTCGCTACTGGCTTCATTCCTCCAGAAGCATTCGTGTATTTGGACATGAATCGATATGTTTTTGATTCTGACGGCGTCCCAGTCATATATCACATATATCGACGGGCCACCGATAAGAAGATAAAATATCCTCCTAATTTGAGTTCACGAGACCAACAATTTCAATGGAGATACTCATTTGCTAGATTCTTTGAAGCTGATCGAGTTGAGACGGCACAATCCAGGTATTGGTGGCTAAATGATAATGTCTAAATTATTCGTGTTTATTTTTCAAATCTGGTGTTTTTCGTTATTTCGTTTTTTGAGTTTCAGCTCATTATTGCTACATTTAGTGTTGTTTAGTTGTGTTAGAAATTAGGTAAAGGTTAGGTATATGTAATGTTTACTATATTCCGTTAGAGATAAGATTAAACGCTTAGGCTAGGAACATTGTTATAGAATTTTTTTAGTATAAGATAACGTTTTTGATCGCATTTTATTAGAAATAAGTTAAAACACATTAGGTGTAGGATCAAAGTTTCACTGTTGTGTTTAAATTATAAATAATTTTAGGATAAAGTTGGTTGGTTTTTTCTCCTTTTTCCAATTAAATTTTAAAAGTATGTAATAATCTTAATTAATTGAATTTGCTATTATTTTTTTTGATGAAATATGTTAATGATAACGTATAAATTTAGAGAGCCATTTGGGCCATTATGTTTTTTTATTGTTATTGTTTGGAATTTGCTTTATAATCTTTTAAAATTTATAACGATTAGTATTAAATAAAGCGCTTTTGACTTTGACTTTGACTTAGTGACATATGTTAGTCATGTCAACTTTTTGTAAGAATTCTGGGAGACTTTCGGCATTTCTGTTTCTTGTTTGGTTTGTTCAAATTGTAGAATGTTCAAGCTGAATTTGGTGTTTTATGTTTTGTTTGTTCTCTTTTCCATCCTGCAGCAGCATAAAAGTTTTGAAGCAGAATATCCTATACATAGAACCCGAGCCAAAGTGGGGGAGCTTCCATTTGTAGTAAGTTGGACCAAACCCGTTTTTTTTTGTTGTTGAATATTTACATTGTACTCTCATTTCCACCCAATAAAGGTAGCAATTTTGGATAAACGGCAGAATTTATCGTGTACAGGATCGTTGATTACTCTTCAGCATGCGTTATCAGCAGCTCACTGTTTCCAATACCAAACTTTAAGAGAAGTCTGTAGGCTTTTGCTTGCAATATTAATTTAAAAATTCAATTTAATTTAACCAACAGAAACGATGGTGTCTTGCTGGTAGTGTTGAACCGGAATCAGGTGAAATTTCTGGATCAGCACAAATAAGAAAGATTGTTAAAATCCACATACATCCTAAAGCACTTAAACACCACAGGAAGTATAATTTTACCTTCCATATGGAATTTGATTTAGCTGTGTGTCGAGTAAGTTTATTAAATACCTTTGATCCGTTTCGGTGCTTTCTTTTGATTTTAATTTTCTTCTAGGTACAGCCAATTTTTTTGCATACAAAATATGTGCAAACGATTTCAATTGCGAAGAGAATACTAAATAATGTACCTTTGTATGCAGCTGGATTTGGATTACAATCAAACGTAAGCAATTTTTAAGATTTAATACATATGTTAATGTCAATTTTTCAACTATTTCTTTTATCCGCTAGTCAAGTACGGAAAATTCACTTATGTTTGCCAAGCTTAAAATAAGTAATTCAGTTTGTTCGAAAATTCGCCAATTTTTCAAGAGTACATTTGGTGCTACTACACCTATAAAGCAGCTTGCAATAGTATTAAATGGAGTTTATCACTTGACCTTGGTTGAAATGCATTTTATATTCGCAGGGTGATTCAGGAGGACCACTTTTCAGGTTTACTGCAGTCAGGACTTTATTTGGAGTAAAAAGTTGCAGATCCCCAGAGTGTCAGAATTGCGATATTTTTACGAATGCGATTTACAGTCGCAGATGGGTCATGGCTCGAATAAATTCTGGTCGTACTTTTAATTCCAAATTTGTTCTTCTCTACATTGCAGTAGTCAAGTTTATATTTAGTACGTCTAGCAATCTTAGTAGCTAGATATGTTTTTAATCCATTACTGACAAAAATTTTTGAAAAAATTAATAAATTATTTTAAAATTTCTATTATATTCTATGATTTTGCATTTGGAAAAGCTTTACAAAGAAAATTTTACTGGTTCAGGCAACAAGATGCATTGGCATTCTACATAAAATTTAAAGGCCCCTTATTTAATACTAGCCGTTATACATTCTCAAAGAATATTAAGCACATTCCAAACAATAAAAAAGATGAAACACAATGGCGCAAAGTTATATGTTAAGGTAAAAATATTTAATAAAAAAAACAGTATCAAATTCAATTTAATGCAAATTATTGCATATTTTGTAATACATTTTAAAGAAGGAGAAAACACCAACCAACGCTATTCAATAATTAATTATAATAGTAACACAACAGTGGACTTTATTCTACACTTAATATGTTATAGCCTAATTCTAATCAAATTCAATCAAAAAAACTTTATCTTATAGTGATACAATGCTAACACAATATTCTTAACCTAAACGTTAAACCTTATCTCTAAACCTCATATAATAAACAACATATTGTAATGGTTTTCAACGTCTCGACGAAGTCCCCGCGAGCTGTTCGTTTTCGTTTAGTTCGCTCGTCACCCGTTGACGTCGGTGGCGTAGGATGTAGAGATCTGTCACACAACTTTATCAGCTGGTTGGGATATTTAAGCATAGGGGTGAGAGATCTCGGCAGAATATCGATCTGCAAGATCAAGTTTATCACAGGGCAGTGTCCACGATGGCAGACAGGCATCGAGAGACTGAAGCACAGGAGGTTCAAGCCCTTAGTGGAGGCCACCCGATTTTGAGGTGTGTGGCGAGCTGATGGATAACATTCCAAAGGTGAGTTCTGGAAGAAGTTGTCACTGCTGGCGATTTAAAGGTCCAGGTGGCTGTGAGATCGGAGAATAACCAAAAAAAAACTTCTTAAGATGGTGTGCTTCAACGCCGTTAGTCTTTGGCATGGTAGACTCCCAGTTCTTTTCCGAATATGTCAGAAATGAGATAATGCGTGGGACTTAACTCCTGCAGAACCCAGCACTTTACGAATTTCTTATCCAATTTAGCATTGTAGTGCTGGGCCGCTTCAATTTGCCTAAAGTTCCGCCAATAAATCTCATCGCCTGCCTTGAATCCAGAAGGGTGAGATCGCAGGTTGTAGCGCTTCTCCCCCGCACGTTTGCTATCTTCAATCTTCTCTCGGAGATGGTCTCGCAATACTCAATATTTCTCGTGCAGCTCAAGGGCAACTACTGGATCTTCCAAACAAGTTAATTGCCACAACAACCGGTGCAATTTACCGTGACAAATCACGTACTGGCTGAAAACGGCAAAGTTAGGCAAGATGCCTGTAGCGGTGTGGTATGAAGACCACAGAGCATACTTAATGGCGGAGATCCTTTGGTCCCAATCCTTCTGACTTGGTTGGATATAGGCGCGAATAGCGGCTAGGAGTGTACAATTTAGCCGCTCGGAAGCATTTGCTTGAAGAGAGTGGACTGCTGTCCACTGGTGAGTAATACCATACTTGTCCATCAGTTCCCGAAATCTAATCGATGTGAACTGGACTCGGTTGTCAGAGACAACATACTCCGGCACTCCAAATACACGGAAGACGCGTTTCTCCAAGAGGCTTATTATCGGGTGGTATGCATGTTACGAATCGGCTAAATGATTGGGAACTTTGAAAGTTGGTCCAGGACCACGACAGCTCCAATGTGACCAGATGTCTAACGACAATAAGGGCCGATGAGATCAATATACAAGCGCTCGAGTAGTTCAAACTTACCCATCGAAGGCCAAAGGACAGCATTTGGTGCTTTGGTGCACTTACACCTCTCACAGGCGGCTATGTACGCTTTTATTTGTTGTGACATTTTTAGCCAAAAAAAAAACGTTTTCAGCCACCGTGGCGTACGACCATGTCCACTGTGCACACTCCGTGGGTGGCCATGGGCACGTCTAATTAGATCGATAATCAATTCTTCGGGTACTCATAGCTTTCACTGTTTCTCTTCTTGTATGGGGTCTCCAGATGCATGACCCATCCGCTCGTATACAAATCCCTCTGTTACCCGCAGTTCTGGTAGCTGTAGTAACTGGCTCTGAATAGTATGCATCAGCTGGGTGAAGCCTACTGGGCTAACTCGGTTCCTTCTAGAGCAAACATCCTCGATAAAGTATCCGATACCGCACGTTGGCTTCCTTTCCGGTGTAATCGTAAAGTCAAACGACTGCAATTTCAAGGCCCATCTCGCCAAACGGTCATGGAGGTCAGTTTTGCTCATTAGCTATTTCAGGGATGCATGATCCGTAACGACTTCAAAGGTGTATCCTTCTACGTATGCATGAAAGCGTTTCACCGCCAACACCGCCGCCAAGCATTCCTGTTCAGAGACAGTGTCGTTCTGCTGGGCCGGTACATAAGGGCTAAAGATATTTCCTTGCTGTCTTCCGCAACGGGGAGTAAGACTGTTCCCACTCCATGTTGACTTACGTTACAGTGAGTTGAGAACAGTTTTTTGAAGTCCAGGCTATAAATTATGTGGCTGTTCTCAGGCTCTTCTTTAGCTTTTCAAACTCCCACAAGCCGGGCTCTTCCCAGATGAACTTTCATCCCTTATGCAGCATGTCGGTCAAGGGTGTGGTAATGGTTGCATAGTCATGTACAAATCATTGGTACCATCCGCATAAACCTAGAAATCGACGTAACTGCTTAGTGGTCTTCGACGAAGGAAAGGCGTCAATCGCTTGTGTCTTGTCCGGGTTAGTTTTGATCTTACCATGGCCAAATACTCAACCTCCGTCATTACGAACTGACTCTTCTATATGTTTATGGTTAGTCCTGCTTTACCGATATACAAAGCCATTTACTGAAGTAGACAGATGTGTTCGTCAAAGGTCTTGGTTATAAGCAATAAATTGTCCAAGTATACGAACACTTGGTGCCGTAAGTGCGGTGGTATTACTTTATCCATAAGGCAGGTCATTGTCTGGGGACAATTACACAGCCCAAATAGTATGGTCACGAATCGGTAAAATGGGCAATCTGGGACCGTGAAAGCTATCTTTTCCTTTGACCTAGGATCTAAAGAGATCTACCAGAAAGCGTCTTTTAGGTCCCAGCTCGCAATAAAATGGGCTTTAGGTAATCGACTTAGAATACCTTCAATCAACGGTCCTTAGCAGTGATGGCATTCAGACGTCAGACATCTAAGCATAGTCAGACCTTATTCAGCTTAGCAACTAAAGTGACTGGTGAGGCCCATGCGCTCTGCAATTCTTCGATCATACCTAGTGCAAACATCCGACCAACTTCGGCATATAAAGAATTTTTCTTCGCCAGAGATATGGCAAAATGCCTCTGTTTGAGGAGTTTAGCATCCCCCACATCTGTCGTGTGAGACACCAAAGTTATTCCGCCGAAACCTTCCTTCTCATGCAAAGAAAAAGCCGATATAGCCAAGCTGAGTCATAGCTGTTGATCCAGTGCATGTTGAAGCGAGTGAAAGTTAGTGTCGCATCATTGATGGTGGCGACAGAGGCAAATATCGTGCTAGAAAATAGTGCCGGTGCTAAATTAAATCTTCGGATGGAGTCGACCCCTAGGTAAGGGTTCTGTATCAGCTGGGGTATAATGTAGAGATCCAGGGACTTGGTCGCACCATTAAAGATGATATCCGCCGTAAGTCTCGCAACAATGGCGTAACGAGTTCCATCTGCCATGCTTAGCCAGGTAGTAAAATGCTGGATTTGATCCGCGTGGCTCGTCAGGACTTTTCTTGCAAAATCGGCTGCTATGCAGTTGACACTGGCTGCAGTGCTAGTCAAGCCTACCAGCCAATTTCGCAGAATCTATACTGACGGGTATGAGCGAAGATTGGTCAAGTGTTTTATGAGAGCCCTGTTTGCGCAAGCGTATTTGTTCACGCAATACTCGTCCAGTGAGACCGTTATCAAAGGGGTTGCGAAGAGTTGCACAGAAAGCATTCCAATCAGGGCGTGCTACGGATTTTTAAAACTCCAGTACCATTTGGTGGCATCCCCGCTGGAAAAGAGATGCGCGTGTCAAAAATAGGCCGAAATGTCTCATCCCAGCGTACTGGCTACTAGTGACTGTATTTGAAACAAGAACTTGTCCACTGGCGTTGCCAAATTAAAGCCACTGAAGCTGAGGCGCCAATTCTCCATTGTGCGCGGAGTCGGATCTCGATCTTGCGTCGTGAAGATTGCTGGGTGATTCGCGTCATTGTTAAGCCCGCTGTATAGAACTGAGTCATGCGTTGTCGATATTGGTGAAGGTGTGAGACTGAACCGTGGTCTATAATTTGGGGCTCTGGGGGCCGTTCCTGAGCCCATTCGAGGGAGTTTCCAATCCTTAACCAGTCTAGAGGTGGACATAGCGGCATTTGGATTCGGTTCCAGCTCGGTGGAGTTCTCGCGCGTCTGGGGTGCTGGCTTCTCTGGAGGTCTTAGAACTCTCTCTCCATTTGTCCTATCATGTCGGACAGCCCATGTAATAAGGACAGAATCGTGTCATTGCCAGTTGTGTTTAAGGGCGCTATTGGGATGTCTGCCGATGCTCCTGAAACTGGGTCATCCTCACCTACTTTCCCTGGTTGTTCAAAAGCGATTGTGTTTGGTCGTTAGTCCAGATGTCTTTCGCAACTGCTCCACGCATAGGGGCTTGTGTTCCGAGGGGGTCGTCTAGAGCACTCTGCTTGATTGGGCGCCTGCATAGAGGGCAAAGATCGGAGGTCTACAAGAGCTGCTGGACAAAAATGCGATGGAACAGGTGTCCGCACTCCAATCTCACACTGGTAGAGCCTTGTATGACGTCCACGTAGCAGATCCCACTGTTGGCTGGCTGTACATTTTAAGAGCAGGTCCAGCATTTTTCTGGAGTCCGATTGGTTGTCATCTCTGGAATGTTATAATAAAGAAAAATAACGGTATGGAAAACTCCCACTAACCATGAAAAAACTTATGTCCTGTATTTATGTGGCCGATAGTGGTGAGCTATACGTGATCTCTCAAAAAAAAATTGTTTGGTGAAGTCTTTCCACTCTAGCAGTGCCGACTCTTCCCTCATGAAATGAAAGCGAATGGTGGTCTGCCGAAGAAGGTGTGCTCAAGGGTGATTTCAAAATTTTTCCTAACTCCAATCACATTACAAAAACTATCTCTAATCTACGTTGATTGGCTCGACGAGATGAGTGATAGCGTCACCGTAACGAAACCCTTGCGCGTGGAAGCATTCCGGGCTTCCAATTCCAGCATACTCCATCGAAAGCCGAACCGAAACCACTCATCTGTCACGCTTTAAAAGATGAATAGAATCCTTCCGCAGCATAAAGGCAAGGCAGCCATCTATTTTCTTGAGAGTCCAGGCAGATACGAGGGACCCATCTTTCTGAAAGTTCCCATCAAGAAAAAAGAAGGTCCTTACAGGTTTTACCCTGGGGCAACGCATCGGAAGGAATCGCGTTAAAAAAAACAAAGGAGAGTGAAAGCTACAACTCACGTGAAGTAACTGACAGGGTGTCTCAAATAACTCCACTACTCCTTTCCGTGGGTCTCAAGTACCGAGGTACCGTAAATCCTCCGTAAATGACCAACATTTCAGAGGACGCAAATATTTCCCCTTTTGGATGTTTGGGATCCCACTTGGGCGCCATTATAATGGCTTCCCACGTCCCGGTGAAGTCACCCCGAGCTATTCGTTTTCGTTTAGTTCGCTCGTCACCCGTCAACGTTAGTGGTGTAAGGTGTAGAAATCTGTTCATTTTCATTTCGTCCAAAACCTATCGTAGGGAGTAGAGATCTGTCACTCCTCCGAAGAGCACTCGTAAGACCTGTAATTTAATGAAGCAGTAATTAACTTAACCATTTAACTTTTCTTCGTTTTCTTTTTCTTCGATTTCACAAAACACGCTTCACTCCTTATTTTTTAATTATGTAGGGACGTTGAAATATCGGCAAATACATAAGTTGTTCGTGGCGATGCGGAAGAAAATTTGCTGATGCACCGGGATGATAATAATTGCCTTCATTCGTTTTGCATTTAACAAATGGCCACAAAATCCGGTATTTCATTCATGAAATATTTGATTCCTGGCTAAGTTGAATACTAACACCTTCCCTCGTTTTGGCAGCACTCTATTTATTTCAAGTCGAATACTCTTTCACCCTTATCATTAATGCCCCCAATGTACTCGTAAGTTTTAGGATATATAAAATGCCGTTAGATGCTAGGGCTCCCGCTTTAGCTGATGCTGGGTACAGTTAACGCCGCATCGCCTGAATGCTCGGTGTACCTCAAACCACGATACGGGATGTCATTGGACGGTATCGAGAAACTGGATCATATATCCGGAGGCCAAGTCAAGGCAGACATCGTTGCGCTTCCACCCGCGAACACCGTTTCATCGTCAGCATCGTGTTGAGAAACCGCTTTTGCACTGCTACTGAAGTTCATACGCGTCTCTTCGAAATCAGGAATGTTAGTATAAGTAAACATACGATTAGAATAAGACTGGGTGAAAGCGATTTAAGGGCTCTTCGTGCAGCTTGCGTCCCACCGTAGAACTAGACTTGGTTTTGCGCGAGAATATTATGATTGGACTACGGAGCAGTCGAAGAAGGTACTGTTTTCATATGAAAGCAGAATAGCCTTATGTGGCCCAGATGGGCGTCAGCGTGTCTACAGACGTAAAAATGAGAGGTTTGCTCTCTGCTCCCTAGTAATTTGGGGAGGCATCTCTTATGAGGACCTTACCAATATTGCCGTCTTTGATGGGGACAATGTGAATGCTCAGAGGGACGTGGAAGAAGTTCTCCAAGACCATGCCGTACCGTTTGCTTCATTTATTGGAAAGCATTTCAGGCCAATGCATGATAATGCACGTTACCATGTCGCTAGATCTGTGACATAAGACCTTAATGTTGTCGGACTTCAAACTTTATCATAGCCAGCCCGAAGTCCCGAACCCAATCTAATTGAAAACATTTGGGACAACCTCAAAAGAAATGTTCGGGCAAGAGTACCAGTGCCTTGTGCCCTGAGAGAGCTCAAGACCGCAGTTTTAGAGGAGTGGCACAATATCCCGCAGTCGGGAATTCAGAGCATCATGGATGGTCTTCCAAACAGGCTTCAAGAAGTCATTAGAGCATGAGGCGGTAACACCCATTATTAAATTTATTAATTATTTCAAACACATCTTAAAGAAACAAATTAAACAACTTTTACAGTTTCGGTGAAAATAGAAAAAAAAATGTTACCTTGGCAACGTCATATTCGTTTATTTTTCTTCCCAATTGTGCACTCAAAACAAAACAAAGCCTGAGATAAGCTTTACTTAATGCAAACAAGCAGGGTGACAAAAAGAGTAAACGGGTGGTTAATTGTACCTGTGAGTCTATAATCTCGGTAATTTTCAACGTTATTGGTGATTTTTTATGCGGGATTTTAACTTTTATAGTTCTCTAAAACCATTTTTTTTATATTTTTCTTACTTTAGGTAGTAACGCGATCTTATTTCGCAATCCTCCGTTCGTTTTCAACTTTACTACGCACTTCCGTACCCGCGCACTACTCGATTACGACATAGTTTCACAATAGTAGTGCAATAAATTTATTACAGTTATAATTAGCTTCATGAGAGTATTCTGATAGCACCACATCCCAAATTAGAAACATTCTAGGCGCCTGATGCGGAATCCGCACTAGGCCCTAATGCCCGTTTGGGTATGCCTAATTGGGACATAATAAAAGCTTAAATTGAATTTCTATACAATATTTAAGCAAGGACCCGAAAAGGGCCGAAGTGCTAAAGCGAAAATTGGATAGTCTAAAAAGTATTGAGCCTTTTTTGTCACTAGATGGTGTTCATTGACATATATTGGGCAATACTGATCAGATTGAGTTAAACTGACATGCGTTTGAAAAGTGGCATTCCAGTCTACAATTTTCATATTGACAGTTTTGTATTTTGTCATTCGTGTCAAAAGTTGTATTCATTTAAATATGAGTGAAATTTCAGAAAAAAATCGTTATATTGTACAATATCAATACGATCAAGGTGAGAATGTCTTGCAGAATATGAGAATTCTGTTCGAAAAAGATCATGGTCAAAATATCGTGAATCATCACAACGACATTAAAGCCAGGATTGGCACCAAATAAGGTTATGCTGTGTGTATGGTTGGATTGGAAGGGAGTTGTTTATCGTGAGGTGCTGGAACTTGGCCAAACACTCAATTTGGTTCCGTACTATCAGCAATTAACCAGATTGCAAAAAGCAATTCAAAAAACCGGCCAGAACTGATCAATTCACAGATTATTCCATCTGTGTAGAACTTGTGTAGCTTATCGGCGAAAAACTTGGCGAAGTGATTTTCACAGTCCCTTTTTGAAGTGAATTTCTTTTCATTACGGGAGTTTTGCAGAAACCAAAACAAATTCTTGTCTGATGGTGCAAGGCCTGGACTATACGGTGGATGCATCAAAACTTCCCACCCAAGCTGTGTCAATTTTTGCCGGGTCATCAAATATGTGTGTGGTCTGGCATTGTCATGATGGAAGACAACGCCCTTTCTATTTATCAATTCTGACCAGTTCCTACAATCTGGTTTATTACTGACAGTACACAGGAATTGAGGGTTTGGCCAGCTTCTAGCACCTCAGGATCAACAATTCTCTTCCAATCCCACCATACACACAGCATAATCTTATTTGGTTTCAATCATGGCTTTGAAGTCGTATGTGATGATTCAGTTTTCTTTTGACCACGATCTTTTTCGAACGACATTCTTGTACCTTAACCATTTTTTATCGCCCGTAATGATTTGCTTCAAAAATGGCTCAATTTCGTTGCATTTTATGAACATTTCGCAAATGGTAATTCGGTCGATCAAATTTTTTTGTGTTAATTCATGCGGCACCCAAACGTCGAGCTTCTTTGTGTGTCCAGCCTTAAGCAAGTGGTTCAAAACTGTTTGGTGATGGATATTCAATTTTTTGCAATATTTCATCGACTTTTTCTGTGTTTGGTCGACCTGAGCGAGGTACATCTTTGACATCGAAATTTGGCTGTGGCTTTTGATAAAGTATCTTGACCATAGACACCACAATTTTTTCACGAGTATTTCATCAGAAATTTCACTCATTTTTAAATGAATGCAACTGTCACAAAGACTGAGTGATTGGGAGAATAGAGATAGTCGTTCGCCGGCCGGGAAACGAGTAACACGTCGAAAGAGCGATCATTGAGCATTAAATAAAACTGTGTGAATTTGTTAAATTGTGTGTTTCTTTTGAATTACTCGAGACATTGTCCTGATCTCAAGCCATACCTGACAGTCAGAAGTGGGATACGAGTGATTTAAAAAAGCCGTGTGAACGACAAGTCCGAACTTGTTCTAAGTGGAACTTTGTGAACGAAGCGGTGACGCTTTGTGAAAGACTTGTGCATGCGCTGCCGATTTGTATCTGTGTGCGCGCGCGAAAAGGTTGGATTACGTGGCTACGGGCCTATATGGTCGGCTTAGTGGTAACTACGTGTGGACTTATTTTGCTCGGTGTGTGCGAATTTTCTTGGTGAACATAAGTCATTATGGCGAAACTGCGTGCTTAAGCAAACAAATAAAAAAATGTATACGATGCCGGTCGTTAAAATATGTGAATTAACAGCTAGGGCTATAAAAAGACATCTTAGTGCAAAAGAGTTGTCAACGAAGGGGAATAAGAATGATCTCATTCTGCGGCTCACAGAAGCCATCGGAGCTGATCATATTGACGATATCGACGACGACGGAAATGATGACTGCGACGCTCTCGGAAGGCTGTCCGAAGACGTGAAAAATCTCCGTACGCTAATGGAATCTCTGGCAAACACTGTGAAATGCATTGACGAGAGGCAAACCCAAGGTGCAAGCGGTAAAGTAAGTACGCCGTCGAAAAATAACGAGTGCGAGAAATCAACACAAGATGGTTTGGTTAGAGAGACGTGTATATTGGATCGAAAAGTGGAGCAATCAAATACAGTGATGAGGCAATCAAATATACACTATGTGCGAGATATCATTGACATCCTCCCCAGATTCAATCCGTCATCGCCAACCTCGCTCACACCATTACAGTTTGTGAGAAGAGTAAGTCGACTATGGGAAGCGTATGCCTGAGACGAGAAGATGCTTATGCGTGCAGTCATGGCGAATATGAAGGGCTACGCAAAGCTGTGGTTAGATGGGATCGAAGAGATCTGCAACGAATGGGAATCATTTGCAGAGCAGTTGTTGCACGATTTCTCATCATCGGAAAGCAGTGCTGACGTCCATCTTCGTATGATCGAGACATGCCAACAATCAACCGAAACGATCGAGAGTTTTTATTTCCGACTGGTAGCAATTGGTAGACAAGGCAACCTGTGTGAACCAGACATAATTAAATATTTTCGGAGAAATGTCAAACATCAAGCATTGCAGAACAGCATCGGAAATATGTATTTCAAAACGACAACAGAATTGCTGTCCGCAATTAAGCAATTTTGCGTGGCTGTAGCAATGGGTGAAGCTACGTGTACAATAACTTCGCGGCCCCCTGTAAACAACCCAACACAATCGAATACGGAAATTAGGAGCAACGATAGACCGCGAGTATGCTACAACTGTCGTCAACCAGGACATATATCCCGTGATTGCCCAAGGACACAACGACACGAGAGATGCCAAAAGTGTCAACAGACGAATCACACGACAGCCAAGTGTCGTATGTCAAGTGATCGGGTCAACCAAATCAGCAAGGCTACCTCACGAATTGCGCGAATGCAAGTTTGGATCTGTCATACAGAAACTCGAAATGTCAACACAACCGGCGTGGACGATTTTGAATAGATTCGCCGGGGTACATATCAGCAGCAGCGAAAAGGTCGTGACGAATATCTGCGTGGATAAGGCCAGCGTAGAAGCCGAGCTTTACTTAGTGAAGGACGAGCATTTGGATGCCGACGTATTGCTGGGCATCGACGTGTTAGGCAAGGATGAGGTACACTTGGTGATCGATGGCGGAAGCTGCTCAATCGTTTTAAATTCTCCGAAATGTCAACATGGTGATATTGAGGACTCTGTGAAGGCACAACTATATGAAGTATTGAAACGATACCAACGTTGTTTTGGCGATAAGTTATCGCAACTCGGACGGTACAAGTATGCGGATATGGAAATTGTTCTCAACAGTAGCAAGTTGGTATGTCAACGACCTTATCGGATACCATTTGCAAAGCGAGCTGTCGTGGACAAACACGTTCACGAACTCTTGGAGCACGAAATTATAAGAGAGAGTCGGTCGGAATTTGCATCACCGACGATTCTGGTGAAGAAGGCAGACGGCAGTGATCGTTTATGCATCAACTTCCGAGAATTGAACGCCATCACTCGAAAAGAGATTTTTCCGATGCCATCAGTAGAAGAACAACTGGCTCGACTGACTGGCAAGTCTTGGTTTAGTACATTTGACTTAATGTGCGGATATTATCAGATCTCGATCAAGGAGGAATCCAGGCGATATACTGCATTTTGTACGACAACGGCCCAGTATGAATTTAATTGTATGCCATTTGGGCTTGTTAATGCTCCAGCGGTATTCCAACGAGCGATGAGCACAATTTTAAGCAAAATGCGTCATAAGGCGATTGGCTATGTGGATGAGGTCATAATTGCCACCGATAGCATCGACGAAAATTCGGAGACAATAAAAGAGTTTCTGTCTCTTCTCGAGGATGCTGGGTTGACATTAAGACTCAACAAATGTATTTTTCTGGCCAACGAGCTTACGTTTCTGGGACACACCATCTCTGTGCATGGAATCATACCAGGAGATATTAAGGTGAATCGTATTATGGAATATCCAATTCCTACTAATGCTACAGAGGTCTGTCGATTTTTAGGATTAGCCAGCTACTTCAGACGCTTTGTGGCAGATTTTGCGACGATTGCTGCGCCGCTGAATCAGCTCCTAAAGCCAGAGAGTAACTTCGTGTGGACGGAAGTGCAACAAGTGGCTTTTAACGAGTCAAAAAGGGCCCTAATAAACAAGCCAGTGCTGGACATTTACGATCCGAACAGCGACCACGAGGTACACACTGATGCTAGTAGTGTCGTTATCTCAGGGATTTTACTCCAACGTATGGATGATCAACATTGGAAACCAGTTATGTACTACAGCCGAACATGTAGTTTAGCTGAACAAAAATATTCCAGCCATGAATTGGAAACTCTTGCAGAAGTAAAGAGCGTGGACCATTTCAAGATTGTAACCGATTGCGCTACGATTAGTGCAACCAAGCTCTTAACACCGCTCATACCACGAGTAGCCAGGTGGTGGCTTAGATTACAAGAATACAATTACACTCTCACTCATCGACCAGCACAACATATGAGACATGTGGGTGCGCTCAGTGAAGCACCCTGGGAACATCTACCGACGCTGCAATCGGTGACGGAAAAGATTCTACGTGTCGAAGTCAGTCAACTGGACTGGTTGGCTGGACTGCAACATCAGGCCGAGAAGGTGAGACGCATTGTCAACATCCTGTGTGGTATTGAACACTCCAAACAAGAGAAACAAATAAGAATCGACTAAGTGATGAAAAACGGACGGTTATATCGCAAAAACGGAAACGAGCTGAAGTTTGTGGTGCCAAATGCGATCAGATAACGAATACTTCGTACTTACCATGACGAGATGGGACACTTTGGAGAAGAGAAGACTCTACAGAAGCTGCGTGACTTGTTTTGGTTCCCGAAAATGCGCAAAACTGTTAAGGAGTGTATTAAGGCGTGCCCGGAATGCTGCTATCACGAGGAGGTTGGTGGTAAACGGGAAGGTGAGCTTCACGGTGAGGAGATCATACCTATCCCATTCTGAGTTTTACATATTGACCACTTGGGACCATTTCCCAAGAGCCGCAAAGGCAATCAGCACGTGATTGGAGTTCGAGATCCGTTTTGTAAGTATATAGTACTGAAAGCAGTACGAAGCACAAAAATTCAACCAGTAATACAACTGATGAATGAGTTGTCATCATACTTCAGATTTCCATCGAAAATTGTAACTGATCGAGGGACGGCCTTTACATCTAAAATGTTTGAGGGATACTGTCGTTATAATGGTATCCAATGCACAAAAATTGCAGTACGGTCACCCCGAGCAAATGGTGAGATCAAGAGAGCCAACCATACGATTCTGCAATATCTGTGGACGGCAGATAACGACAAACGTCAATGGGACACAAATCTTCATGTGATGCAGTTCAATTTGAATAGTCAACAAAATAGCATGACACGTTTTAACCCTAACGAGATCGTATTCGATCTCAAGTTGTTGGACTTGGTGTCGAACCGCATGGTACGGGCGTTAAGCGATGAGAACGAAATGATTAACAACGATGTCAAAGAGAAGCGGGAAGAAGCATTGGAAAACATTCATCGCGAACGATTGAAGTGGAAAGCGAGATTTGACGCAAAATATCGGACACCAACGAAGTATGAAGAAAGCGATTTAGTGGTTGTTCGAAACGCCCCAGCAGCAACGGGTGAATCGAAGAAGTTGGAGCCGACATTCAAGGGCCCATACCAGGTGATCAAGATTCGATCGCTATGTGGTTGAAGATATGCAGCGAGGTACCAGTAAAAAAACCGTATGCGACAGTATTTGCTACAGAGAACATGAAGCCGTACTGTTCTCTCGCTCCAGGTATTAGTCCGTTTGAAGATGATAACAACGGGGAAGATGATGACCTCGGGACGAGGTCAGTGCAGGATGGATGAGCTGTCACAGAGACTGAGTGATCGGGAGAATAGAGGTAGTCGTTCGCCGGCCGGGAAACGAGTAAGACGTAGAAAGAGCGATCATTGAGCGTTAAATAAAACTGTGTGAATTTGTTAAATTGTGTGTTTCTTCTAAATTGCTCGAGACCTAGTCCTGATCCCAAGCCATACCTGACACAGCTTTTGACACAAATGACGAAGTAAAAAACAGTTTATATGAAAATTGTAGGCTGGAATGTCACCTTTCAAATGCATGTTCTTTCTTCTTTGTAGCACTACAGCCCCTCTCAGGCCTTCACTTAGAGATAGTTAGAGTATCTCATTTTTATGACCGTATTGATTTTTTCGGAAGTTGGTTTGGTCACTACCATGCTCCCGTGTGCCTGCTCAGCTATGATATGATCTGATTAAATCAGTACATATCACCACTGAGCGAACACTCATAGTCTGTCCGAAAAATCCCCTGGACTAAATCACTTTGCTCCCAACGAGATTTGAACCTGGGACCTTCGGCTTATACGTTTATGCTCTAACCACTAGACCACACAAACGCATGTTAGTTTCACTCAATCTGATTAGTATTGCCCGATATATGACAGCGAACAACATCCAGTGACAAAAAAGGAAAAGAAAATTATTTCATGAAACCCTAAAAAAGGCTTCTCATTGATTGATGCGCCACTAGGGGTGGCCATGTGGACTCTACAAATTCAATCTGTTGCATACTTTATGATAGTTTTGTGAAAGATAGCATCACAGGCTAAATTAGAAACTATATAGGCAGGAGTAACGTGTTACGCGAATTAACGCGAATGCCATCTTTGAACCTATTTCCTTTCGGGTTGTATTAATTTCATCATACATTTAAAGCTTGACAAGCAAAGTCCATTGAAAAATAATGCATAATTTAATGTAGTTGTTCGTCAAGTACGACCAACTTAGGAGAGCTCAAATTTGTATGCTTATTAACTCAAGAATAAAATAAATGTATCCTTTTTCCCATCTTTTGTTCATTTTAAAAGCTCTTCTTATCACTCTTCGGCCCACCTCGTGCCCAAAACGTTCCTTTCAACTCTTTTCCTTTATTTTTGTCGACTTTGTTGTGAGTGAATAAAGCTTTCAATGTTGACATGTGTTGTGTCCATATGAGCTTTTTACCCTGTCTTTATTAATTACACTCTCCAAACTGAGCTACAAGTTGTTGTCTGAAAGTCTTTGGTCAAAGGCAGAATGGCTTGCATACTTCCATAGAATCGAAGTGGAAGTTTTATGTGAGCCCCAGGAGGAAGCATAAATTGTATCCTGTCGTTTTGGGAAACATTATTTGTTTAGGGTAAATGGGTGAATTGGATTTGTAAATTTAATTTATGTTTAAATTCAATTGGCATCATTCAAGGAGAATTACAGTAGAAGTGCTGATAAAACTAGGCACAGAATATATCTTCAAAAGGAAAGAAAGAAAAGAAATTCATTTATCAAAAAATGAAATATAACGCTTCCTTTAATATTCGTTGAATGTTTATTAATTTTTTACAAACACCGCGGATTTCGGAATAAACACCTATTCCATCCTCAGTGCAAACTAACAATTCTTATTTCGTAACCTACCTATTTAAACACATTTATTTAATTTATATTTTTCCAAACAATAATGAACTACTTAATCCTAGATAATTACCTACGCACCCCTTTTCCCACCATAAAAGTTAATCCTCCGATTCGCCGTTAATTGCCTCGTTCGCTTCTTCACCTTCGTTGCCCGCACCATTCATTGTTAGTTTGCAATGAGGATGGAATAGGTGTTTATTCCGAAACCCGCGGTGTTTGTAAAAAATTAAAAAACATTCAACGAATATTAAAGGAAGCGTTATATTTCATTTTTTGATAATTGAAGAAGTTCGTTGAAACGTGACTAGGATTAGTCATTGAAATGGCAACCAAGCTTAAGTCAAATTTTTACGAGCTTTTAGATCTGAAGATAATGATGACACGAGTTAGTGAAAATATTAAGTACCTGAAAAAATATGCTTATTTGAAGGAGTTACGCCGGTCTCACATAAAGATTTATCAAATCTCATTTACCTGGAGTAGCCACCCAAAAGGCACGTGTTGAACGAAACCTTATGAAGTTAAGTATCAAGGAGTGGTACAAAAAGCTAGCATCCATAACACTGAAAACTTACCATACACATCTAAATCTAGCGAAATATGAAAATAAAGGTGATTTAAATAGCTTAATTCAAAAAATTGCTAGGGCAGCGGAATGCGAGCAGATAAGGAAGAGACTCATACACAATCGGAAGCTAGACAAATTGATTGCAGAAAAGCAGCAATGTATTGGTAACACAAGGTAACAACAAATATAAACCAAGAGTGGAAATAATTCCAGAGTTCGCGATCAATAAGTCAAGCGTAAATTTTACAGACGCCGAAATGGAAGTTTTAAACAAGGGTCTCAATTTTGCTATCAGAAGTATGCCACCAACGGATGACATTATAGTAGACTTGGAAGCAACAATAAAAAATTTTAGCCAAGGGGACAAGCAGAATATACGATCAAGAGTAAGCAGAGAATTATTTAAAAAAGCAGCCACACAATAATCGAAATGACAATATAGGAAAAATAATAAAACAGCTCAAAGCAAAAGAAGTGTATTACTTAAAAGCAGATAAGGGTAACAAAATCGTTATCATGGATAAAGATGAGTATGACAAATTAACGTACGAAAAGCTGACAACAGGAAATTATGTTGAAATAAAACGAGACCCACTACCAGAATCTATTAAAAGAGTGGACAAAGCATTGAAAGAAGCGAGCACGATTTTTGAAAACTTGGGACGCTTAAAAATGCCGAACCCGTCCCTACCATGAATAAGGTGCCAGCCGAAAATTCATAAGCCAGGTAACGAGGTACGAGAAATTATAGCTGACACGAATTCACCTACATACAACATCGCGAAATGGCTAATCAAGGAAATCGATAGCATACGTATGAATATAGGTGGTAGAGCAGTACGAAACAGTGTGGAACTTATAGAAAAACTTCAAGGGATCAACATTGAACCGGATGAAAAGTTAGTCTCATTCGATGTAAAAGCCCTCTTTCCCAGCATCCCGGTTAAAGAGGCACTATGGATATTCAAAGAATGGCTCAAAAAACGAAGTGGTACCCGAGATTGGAAACGAAAAGTAAGGCAGTACACTAGATTAGCGTCTATATGTATGAACGAAAACTACTTTACCTTTAGGGGTAAATACTTCAAAACGAAGGCAGGCACCGCTATGGGTAACCCATTATCACCATTGTTGAGCGAAATTTTCATGAGCCATTTGGAGGAAAAAATGGAAAGCAGCCAAATCATGCCCCGAATATGGTGGAGATACGTAGATGACGTGGTAGCTGTGGTAAAAGAGGCAGAAATTGAACAAACCAGAGAAAAACTAAACACAATCCACAAAAACATACAATTCACGTGCGAAGTAGAAGCAAACTCGGAACTACCATTTTTGGATATCCTGATAAAAAGACGCGACAATAAGGTGGAATTTGGAATTTATCGGAAAACGGCGAGCACACAAAGGACGATCACCTACGATTCTGAGCACTCATACCAACAAAAAATGGCGGCTTACCACTCGATGGCACAAAGATTGTTAACAATTCCGATGAGCGAAGATGAGTTTGCCAAAAAACGAGCATATATACTAGATACGGCGACAAAAAATGGGTTCCCAACTAAGATAATTGAGCAAATCATCTCAAAAACCTCGAGAAAATTATCGAAGGATCAATACACGACATTGTTCATGCAAAATAGAAACAATGAAGTAAGCATCAGGCGATCTTTTCCACACTCACCACTAACGGCGGTAATTGCGAAAATATTAAAAAGCTACAATATTCAAGTGGTTACATCCAGTAGACATCTTCAACTTAAATCATTATTGGGAGCCGTAAAACATAAAAAAACGAAAAATGAAGTAAGCGGGATTTACAAAATAACATGCCCAGAGTGCCCAAAAACCTATATAGGGCAAACAAGAAGATTGATTACCACAAGATTGAATGAACACGTGAGGGAGGCAGAAATAATATTAAGGAACAAAAGGAGCAAAGAGCTGGTCAAATCAACGGTAGTGAAGCATATTTTGGAGGAAAGTCACAGCATAGGAGAAAGCGATGTAGAATTTGTTAAGGAAATCACGAAATGGTACAAACTGGACGCATATGAGAGCTTGATAATATCAAGGGAACCAGCTGATGCACGCTTAAATCACGATTTAGGTAACGGATATTCCCCGTTTATGGACATCCTGAACAAAATCAATAGGAAACGAGACCCAGGTAACGTAAGCGATGATGTGAATGGTGCGGCCAAAGAAGGCGAAGAAGCGAACGAGGCAATTAACGGCGAATCGGAGGATTAACTTTCATGGTGGGAAAAGGGGTGCGTCGGTAATTATCTAGAATTAAGTAGTTCATTATTGTTTGGAAAAATATAAACTAAATAAATGTGTATAAATAGGTAGGTTACGAAATAAGAATTGTTAGTTTGCACTGAGGATGGAATAGGTGTTTATTCCGAAACCCGCGGTGTTTGTAAAAAATTAATAAACATTCAACGAATATT
Source organism: Odontomyia ornata (assembly GCA_963969285.1). Classification (NCBI taxonomy): domain Eukaryota; kingdom Metazoa; phylum Arthropoda; class Insecta; order Diptera; family Stratiomyidae; genus Odontomyia; species Odontomyia ornata. Next base: position 57,875,336 of record OZ017740.1, on the reverse strand, counting down.
AAAGCAAGCGTTATATTTCATTTTTTGATAATTGAAGAAGTTCGTTGAAACGTGACTAGGATTATTCAAAGAAATTCATGCAAATGGTTTGAAGACTTTGAAATAAAGCAAATTTAGCGGTCCCATATAAAAACTTGTTTTAGAGGAAATTTAAAAGAGCGGTGCAAGTAAGTAATAGTATGTAAAGCCACGCAGTTGAATTTGAGAAGATGCGAAACTTACCTTATTTGTAGATCTATTCTATCAAGTAACGCGACAAGGGAAAACACTGTAACAAGTCACGTAAGTTTCACTTGGTTAAATATTTTCAATATGAGTAATGAACGTCATACCATAAGTTTAGGCAAAACTGCAAAGGAATTTAGGCAAATTATATGAGGTCCCACTAGCGAAATGTAGTAAAATTGTGTAAATTATACTAAGCTAGTACAGCAATCTTCATTTTGCATAACAATCTCCACAATAATCAAATATTCGATTAGATATATCTTGTGGCTCAATGAGAGCACTTCTGACTGAATATCCTTAGATTCTGGCTCAAGCCTCAGCGTAGGTACGAATTAGAAAAAACAATTGTTTGGATGAGCTCAAATGGATGAATATTTCCCCAAAAATACAATAATTGTAGGGTTCACAAAAAGTGTGGAGTAGCGAGAGAGAGTAAGTATTGAATTAGCCAAACACATACACGATTTATTTAAGCTTGCTCTTTTTAATGGATGTTTAGAAATGTGTTTATGTGCTTTGCCTTAGCGTCTAGTTTAAAGCATTTTTTGGACCACTTACTCTGTGTTGCTGCGAACCTGAGAGTTTTTAATACAGTCAATTGCAGGGCCTTTATACGATTTGGTGTAATTTTAGACAAGTTTTTTTTTGTGGTGAAGCGGAAAAAAGGACTTTTATTAGGGAAGCTTCTTTGACTCAACAGAAAATTAGAACTGCGGAATTTGATCAATTTTTGTTACAAATCGAAAATTTATCGTAGTTCAAATCAATTCCAGTAGCCTTTTCTTTGTTGTTCTAGGAGTCATAGCAAACCGTATACCTTGATTGAATATAAAGGACATAAATAATGAATATTCATTGAACCTTGATATTTACATATTTTTGGTATATTCGCTGCTAGCATAGCCTGCAGAAATGCAGGATTGTTTCTGCCAAGCAAATTTCAAATTTGCATTTTTCACCTCCAGCACATGTAATGTAACAACCCCCTAACCCATTCATCAGCGCGAAACTGACCATATTTCCAAAATTGCGAGGAATGCATCTAATTAAAACTGGCCACGATTTCGAAATTTCCACATGATATGATTGAATGATTTATTAGATCGGAAAACGGGGAATGGCGTTAAGCTAATCTGCACTTACTAGCATTGAACTTACAGCAATGACAATGAATGGATCATTGATAATGCAAATAATGAGATGCATAGTGAAACAAAAGGTAAACATCCGGTAGAACTGACCATAGCGTACGTAGATTCAGCATATATGTAGTATACGGGTACATCGGAGTAGTATCAATGCATTGTGAGCATCCGAGTGAAAAATTCGGAATAGATATCCAGAGATACACAACGATGAAACTAAATAGATACAAAAGTATCACAAATAGTACTATTACATCATAGTCGTTGTTAGAGGTAGACGAATTTATTGATTTTTACATTTTGTGATATATTTTATACGTTTCAGTTATCAAAAGTTAGTCGAACTGAAAATTGTGTTACGTGTATTGTGTTTCGTTTCGAAGCTTTTTCGCGCTTAGTCACGACGAGCGGCAAACAGTTTTCCTTAAAAACGTTCAAGTTTTCTAATCAAGTGGCCGAGTGTTATCGGGAATTGAATTAAGAAAATCACGAGAGTGATGCTTACGGACAGGATATTTTGATTTCGGTTTTTCCTTGTACATCAACGTATGCGCGTGTGTCGGACCCGAAGATATCTTTAAAATCCCAAAGTGTATGTGACCGCTGTTATAGATATACTAACGTGCAGATGCTTAAGGAATAACGAAGCTTTCAAGTATACACGTTAGCCCCTTTTGTGATTGAAAAGTGCCACTCTCCGGTCAAACACGTGAGAGTCAACCTGAAGTGTACATAAAAGGACAAACAAGTTAGAAGCTTTTAAAAGTTTAGTTGATTATCCTTTGTTGTAAGAATGTGCTGTAAGGATACCTCAATTGAAATGTTTTTAAAGCCACGCTGATAAATTTATTTACTGTACAAAATTTTGTTTTTTCTGCTATTGCTAATGCTCGCAACGAAAGGAACGCAAAAATCGTTATTTTGAAAATAGAGCGCACAGCTTAGATGGTATTCTTAAATAATTTTTTTTAATGTGGGTCTTAAGCTCTTAAGAATTGCTTTGAAAAATCAAAATTTTTTCTGCTGAATACAAGTTAATAACATGTCAAATTCGAAATACATTTTGCGAAAAATTAAATGCCCCAAATCATCTAGTACGGTAGGTAACATTGCAATTTATGAATGCTGGTGATGTAGCATTGCATTTGACTGAAAGTCATAACGATAAAAGTTTTCTCCGAATGCTTACGAGAAATAATCTTCAGCTACTCTAGTAGGGGGGACCTAATAATGAATGTGTTCGATTTCATATGAAACTTTTGATACAAGTTCACAAGTTTATTCAATAAAATAAAAAGCACATTCAAATGTTTAACTTCTATTATTCAATACAATTCGAAGACTAAATTCACTATCAAAAACAACGAAAGACTGACTGGCCATGAAAAATATTACGGATTACTTAGTAATTCCGTTAAATTGTATTTTTGTTGAGTGGAAATTTAACCAAAAATAATATTCCATTGTTGGTTCCGTTAACAGTCTCCCCGCACTGGGACACTAGTGCCAGAAAATGTTGATTCAACCGGAAGTCATCGTGTAAATTTTTAATATCTGGTACTTCTGTGCATTCCTTTTGCGATGTGGACCTTCATTCAACTAGTTTCTTGACCTAAACTCTATTGTGTGTGAGTTTAGTGAGGTCAAGCGCCAATTATCAATTTGATCCAGTGAACTTATAAATTTAATGCAGACGTAATAGTAGACAGGGAGGAGTTCAACCAACTGTGTTGGCGGTCCTCCTCTGCCTTGTATTAACACTACGTCGGAAGAAGGAACAACTTTTTAGCCGGGTGGACGTTTGCCATCAAAATTCTATGGGAACTCAGAGGGATAGGCTTACATTGTCTTGCATGCATTGATTTCATGAATTGTTTATTCACTTAACGGTTTTCGTTTTTAAGATTAGTTTGATGCATTTAATATGACAATTACAAAACGAAATTTAGATTATTAATCTCTTCTTCTCTTCTTCTTAGCACTACAGCCCCTCTCGGGCCTCGCTTCCTGCAAATAGTGCCTCCAACTGTCTGACCCGTTGACCGCGTCATCCAATTTTGAAATCTGAGCAGCGATGAACTGTCATCGTCGACCGAGTCAGACGAGCGTTTCCTCGGTCTCCCCACTGGTCTTTGGCCTTTAGCTCTCCCAATGAATACCTCTTGGGTATCCGTTGTTCGTCCATACGATTCATGTGGCCAGCCCATTGCAATTTCCGTTGAGATCTCCGGTTCGTCAAAAATTTCATACAGCTCATGGTTGTATCGAATTCACCAGTGGTCCCCGTCTAGCTTCACTCCGGTTATTCGCCTTAGGACCCGTCACTCAAAGGCATTCAATATATTTGCGGATGCTTGGGTTAGGGTCCATGTTTCACACCCATAGCATAACACATGCCTTATCACAGATTTGTATATTTGGAGCTTTGTTTTCCTGTGTATGCAGCTGGTCTTCAAGATCATCAAAACTGAATAAAATATTTTATTTGCGAGCTGTATTCTTCGGCGTATTTCGTCATTACCTGTTTTCGTTATTTTGGCGCCTAAATACACACATCGGCTAACATTTTCGATACTGTATTCGCCAAGTGTGATATGTTGTGCATTTGAGGTATTTTTCCTCAACTGCGTCATGAGCTTTGTTGTATTTTCATTGCATTGAAGCCCGACTAGTTTTGCTTCTCTGTCAAGTCTCAGGAAGAGTTCTTTGCCAGTTGCTAATGACCGTGACAAAATGTTTATGTCTTCCGCATAGGCTACTACTTGGCTCGACTTGTATAGTAATGTACCTCGTGTATCGACAGGTAGCTTCCTTATGACGTACTCCAAAGCCAAATTGAATAGCAATGGGGCCGGCCCATCTCCCTGCTTTAGTCCGATATTTGTGTCAAAGGCATCAGTGAGTTGGTTATTGATGCGGACTCGGGAGGTTGTCGACGTTATTGTCATTTTGGTAAGACGGACTTATTTGGCTGGGATGCCAAAACCAAGCATTATTTGGTACAGTACGCTACGATTAATACTGTCGTATGCTTGCTTAAAGTCAACGAAAAATTGGTAAACGTCTTTGTTGAACTCCCAGCACTTTTCAAGTACCTGCTTGACCGTGAACAGTTGGTTTGTTGTTGATCTACCTGCTCTAAAACCACCATGGTACTCCCCAATAATACTATTGGCATATGATCCGATTTGAATTTCTAAGATTTTTGAAAATATTTTGTAATTTTTGCAATGTAGCTCGTCACCTTTTTTGTGGATAGGAAATATAATTGATTGGCTCCGCTCTTACGGCATATGTTCTTGTTTCCAAATGTATTGGATGACTTTGTGAATAGCTTGATGACCACTACTGCCACCATATTTGATGATCTTCTCTGCAATCTCGATTCCTGGCGCTTTATTATTCTTTTGGGCTTCGATGATGGAAAAACTTCATCCAGAGTTGGTGGAGCTAATGGAAGCTCTCCGCAGACATCTATAGGGTTCGATGCTCTGGAGTTGTGTGGAGGATTATGGAGGTTATTGAAATATGATGCCCATCTTTCCTTAATCTTGGTTTTATTAGCGATGATGTTGCCGATATCGTCACGACCGAGCATGATTTTGGGCTGATAACCACGTTTCAGGCTTGTTGCTCGCTAAACTTTCATCTATACTTCTCAATTGGTCGTCATAGTATTTTCTTTCCTTAATCCTAATTATCTTATTCGCTACTCTTCTGAAGATTTTAGTAGTGTTCCCTCTTCGTCCTGGTTTTCCTACCTACGTCATTTTTGTACGCCTGATTCTTTTTGTGTTACGCACTCTGGTGCTCATTATCGACGCAATCATTTTTCTTGCGCTGGGCTTGATGTCCGATCGTCTGTTCTGCCAAGGTCCTAACATCCGCTTTCACTTCCATCCAGAACTGGTTGCTTGTCTTCAACGATGCCCCTAAAAAGATGAGAGCCAGCTGGTTGTCGAGGGCCTTCGTGAAATATTTGACCCAAGACCCCGTTTGGAGCCTTTTGATGTCAAATTTTTGTAGTGGGCTGGTCTTCGCTCAATATGCCTTTGACATACGATAGCTATAGGATAATTTGATCAAGTAATGATCTGAGTTACAATTGGCTCCTTGGTATGCACGGACGTCAAGTAGGCTCACAGCACAACGTTGTTGGATCGGAACATGGGTTTGTGTGTTGCCATACGGTGATTCTTCTTTGTAGCACTACAGCCCCTTTCTGGCCTTCGCTTAGAGATAGTTAGAGTATCTCATTTTCATGACCGTATTGATTTTTTTCTTTCCGGAAGTTGATTTGGTCAGTACCATGCTCCCGTGTGCCTGCTCAGCAATGATATGATCTGATTAAATCAGTACATATCAAAACTGAGTGAACACTCGTATTCTCTCCGAAAAATCTCCTGAACTAAGCCACGTTGTTCCCAATGAGATTTGAACCTGGGCCTTCGGCTTATGCGTTCATGTTCTAACCACTATACCACACAGTGGTGGTGATACTCAAGTCATTTTATGAATGCGTCAATGTAAGAAGCAAGTCGAACGTATGACTAAATTTTTGCTGCATACAAAGTCGATCAGATGCTGTCCGTTGCCATTTATTTAATCGTGTAGGCTATATCCTCCAGTCGTTCTCCAATGAGATAGCTCATTGCCAACTTTAGCGTTGAAATCATCCAGAACTATTTCTGTGTTGTTTGTAGGCAATATGTCGACCAGTCTTTTCAGTGATTGTGGAACGTTTCCTTCGTTTCTTCATCCTTTTTTTCGGCCAAGGTGTGAACATTGATCAGCCGGATTTTGAAGAATTTCGCTTGTATATAGATTGCACACAACAGTTCGTTTATTGCTTTAAAATCAATAACGTGCAGTTCAAACTCCCTATGCACAATGAAGGCCGCTCCGAGTTCTCGTTTTAGAGTAGGCTTCCCACTTTTGAATATTGTGTGCGATCTCATGTCTTGCGAGGTCGTTGCCGTGAATCCAATCCATTCCGAAACTCGTCTGCAGGTTTTGAAACATTTTAGGGTTTCCCACGGATGGGGAGCTAGGCCATCACCCGACCTACATCCTGGCGGTATGGTTATTACGTCAATTCCGTTATCAGGTGCGGAATATTCACCTTAAACTACTTACGTCCCCATAAAGGAGGTGTAAGTAGGGCTTAGTAGCAGAGCTGTTGATGTATTTACAGTTATTAGCATTGCCAGCATTTAATGCCCCATTTTGGGGAACCAGTAAACCCAATGTGTGACCCCATGAGCATTTACTACCATTTGATTGGGGGGCTTGGGATGAGGAATCATCGAAAGTGTAGGTTGGGGAAACAAGGGGACTCCCTCCTCCTCTCTCAAACGGGCTTGGGAACGTCTACGGCGGAGTTTTAGGATCTTCATAGTTCGCTTAAAAAGCCTTTATAATATAATTAAACAGCACACAAATTTTTATCAAAATCGAATCAGTGAATTCCGCCCAATAATTTTATAATATAAATTTATTTTAAAAAATTCAAAATTTTTAAAACGTTGCAAGTCAGAAACTTCAGCATATAGAAGCTAGAAAATTTTCAACATGGAAAAGAGCACTTCATCTATCCAATATATTTTATAAATTTAAAATCGGATATATATATATATATATATATATATATATATATATATATATATATATATATATATATAAAGGGTTTTCCAATAAGAGGTGTTATTTTGAATAGCCCGCTATTTCGGTAGATGTCACCTTTGAAGCTGTCATTTTTTGACAATTGGTAAGTAGAAACTACGCCATTCATAAAAACGGAACGATTCCTGCTTCAACAATCCGTTGAAATTATTAAAATTCACTATAAAAATGGTGAACATTTGGCAGAGACGGTTCGTAAAATTTGAACATTTTTGGGTCGTCGTGAAGCACCTTGTCGGAGCGTAATACAGAAATTGGTGGAAAAATTCGAGCTGTTGGGACAAGTTAGTGATGTGAAGGATAAAACCCGTGCACGTCACTCAAGAACAGCCCAGAATATTGCTGCTGTAGCCGAAAGTGTTCAAGAAAACCCAGGTTTGTCCATTCCTCGTCGTTTTTTGGAATTAGGCATTCCACAAACGTCATTACACCGTATTTTTTATACAGATCTAGGTCTTTGGCTTATGAAGTTCAGTTAATCCAAGAACTCAAGCCGGTCGATCATCAACAACGTCGTGTCTTTGCTGATTGGGTCGTTGAAATGCATGAAAATGATCCGGAATTTGATCGAAAAATCATCCTGAGTAATGAGGCCCATTCCCACCTCGGTGGCTTCATCAACAAGCAAAATTGTCGCATCTGGGGCTCAAAAAACCCAAGAGTTATTGTTCAAAAGCCTCTCTATCGGCGGAGTCATTGGACCTTACTTTTTTAAAAATGAGGCTGGAGCAATAGTTACTGTGAATCGATTGCGCTATCGAGAGATGATTAATGATTTTTCAAGGCCGGAATGGGATGGTTTTGATTTGGGCAACGTTTACTTTCAACAAGACGGCGCTACGTGCTACACAAGCTACGAAACCATTGATCTATATATATATATATATATATATATATATATATATATATATATATACATATATATATATATATATATATATATATATATATATACACATATATATATATACATATATATATATATATATATATATATATATATATATATATATATATATATATATATATATATATATATATTTATATATATACATATATTGGGTGGTCCAAACAAAACGCACGATGTTAATTGTTAATAAAACAAAAAGTTTTCAGAGAATTGTTTTAATATTTTTCATTATAACAGAAGAGTCTACGACAATTATTTATAAAACAAAATATCGCCCAAAAGCTCGCCACGGCTACGGTGGTATACTTCTAGCTGATGGTCCGTATTTTCAATGACTCTGAGACATAATTGAGGTTCAATGTCGTTAATGTGCTGAATTATCTCATCCTTCAGCTCTTGAATTATTTTTGGCTCATTGACGTACACGTTTTCTTTTAAATATCACCAGAGAAAGAAGTCCAACGGTGTAAAATCACATCATCACGGCGGCCAATTAACATCGCCACAACGTGAGATAACACGCCCATTGAATTTCTCACGCAAAAGAGCAATTGTTTCGTTGGCTGTGTGGCAAGCGGCAGCATCCTGTTTGAACCACATATCAACAATCACTCTTTATGGATGCATCGGCTTTTCAACAATCACTCGCCCAAATGCGGCAAATCTACTTGTTAACGAATCCACTGAGGTTGAAGTGTGCCTCGTTGCTGAAGATGATTTTCTTTGTCAAGTCACTATTCCCTTCAATTGGTTCAACCAGCCATTCAGCGTATTTCCGACGCTTGCGTTCAGTTCTGGAGTCGATTGAGCCTTGTTAGCGTGCAAATTTAAATCTTTATTCAAAATTCGCATCATTGATGTTTGTGAGATGTTCAATTGTTGGACACGACGACGAGTCGATGTTAACGGTTCTTCTGCCACACTTTCGTGAACAACAGCAGAACGAACTGGGTGAGCATTCACAGGTGATTTTACATTTCCTACAGACCAGGTTTGCTGAAATTTTTCTACGATTCTCCCGATTGTGGACACATTTGGTGGATTATGCTGACCAAAAAAATCATGAGGTGTACAAAATGCATTTTGATTTGAACGCCCATTTTTGTTAAGGGCTTCAACAACCTTAACGTGCTGCTCAATTGTGTTCCTTTCCATGATTAAATTTGTCAAACACTGAAACAAAGAAATGTCAAATTAAATTGGGCGAAAAACTTGACGTTAAGGTGAGACTCACAATTAACATCGTGCATTATTGTTGGACCACCCTTTATATATATGTGTGTATATATATATATATATATATATATATATATATATATATATATATATATATATATATATATATACCGGGTGGGCCATATAGTAGTTTCTTTTAAAATCACATGTTATTTTGACACTGATAGCTGTATCTCGCTCAAAATTATGTTAACGAGTCAGTATTATCCTTCCGCGGAACGAAATGAATCTATTTATGCTTGAACAATGTTGGGAAATACTGAGATCTTTTTTCCAAACATTGCGTTTGTGAGACAGTCTTACTAGTAGACAATACTCACGGTCTCTGTACTTGTAGGGTGTGCACCCCAGAGAATGTGGCTGTTGTAGCCGAACGTGCGCAACTCAATCCGAAAACATCAACTCGCCATCGATCGCAGCAATTCAACATTAGTCGCACAAGCCTGAGAAGAATTTAGCACAAGAACCACGGATTATTTACTTACAAGATCCAAACAACTCAGGAATTGAAGCCGACTGACCACCTGCTTCGTTATCGCCTCGCAGTTTGGTCATTAGAGCAGCTCAAACTGGATGCCGATTTTTCTCAAAAAATCATCTTTTCTGGTGAGGTAGACTTTCATCTCGGCGGCTATGTGAACAAACAAACCTGCCACATCTGGGGCTCGAAAACCCCCCATGTGATTGTCAAGCAGCCAATGCATCCTGAGCGAGAGAAAGTATGGTGTGGATTCTGGAGTGGCGGCAACACTGGACTGTATTTCTTTGAAAATGAGGCTGGAGATGTTGTTTCGGTCAACGCGGAACGCTACAGAGACAGATTGAGGATTTGGACTTGGCTGACCTTTGGTCTTAAAAAAATGGCGCATCATGCCATACAGCTCATCAAACAATCGATCTTTTGCGCACGAAATTTGGAAATCGTGCAATCAGCCGCCTTGGCGATGTCAATTGCCCACCTCGAAGCTGCGATTTGACATCGTTGGACGTATTTTTATGGAGCGCTGTGAAATATCGATGCTTTGCAGAAAATTTGCAAACGATTCAAGTAATGACATTAAATATTCAGCAAACGATTGCCAGATAGGGCCCGAAACCATGAATAATGTCTTGGAAAATTGGGCTGAGAGGATGGCCTATTGTCACGCCAGCCGTGGTAGCAATATGATGAAATTGTATTTCCTAACCAACTTGAAGGTTTGTTCCTGCGAATAAAGCCAAAGTATAAGAGAAAAATATGATGTTTGTTCATTTTATTGCATTAAACAAAAAATATGTATATATATATATATATATATATATATATATATATATATATATATATATATATACGCATAGGCGAGCTATTAATAAGAATAAAGAATATGCCATGAGCTTAAGCTCGCGGGATCAACAGTGTCAATGGAGAAACTCATTTGTGAGGTACGGGGGCGGTTCAAATATGACGGAGACAACGCTGTAGATGGCGCGAATTCAACACATCGTTCATTAAGTCCCGAGACTAACCCAGAGATGGTGCTAGTGGTTCCATAGAGTGCGAATGTGTAAAAATTTCACGTCGATCGGAGCACAGACAGCAGAGTCATCGAGGTTAGAGTAAAGTCACTTTGTAATTTGTTTGAAAAATGAAACAAGTTGGGTAGAAAGACTTATGCTCGTGTCAGAAGAGTTTTGTACTCAACTCACAAAATGCAGTAACCAGCAACGAATAAAATCAAGAAACGCGTCATGTTCGAGGATCATACTATTATTAACAAAGTTGAAAGAGTTTTGACTTCTGAGGTATTTGTTAAAGTTATACCCATAAGTATCTCGTTGGTTGATTTTTTTCAGATTTTTTAAGATCACGGGTGTCCATTCGCGAGGGAGGAAACACATTTTTCATGTATTCCCCCCAACCCCCCCCCCCCCCCCCCCCGTGCCCACACTGAAGCAAAAACTGTCAGTTTAAGAACTGTTTTGAAAAGCTCTCATAGAGAACTTTCATTTGATACTCATATCGGCTACATTTCATGAAATTTTTTCAGGGGCCACCCCTCTGTACTGTAATCATCGATTCATGGCCTATTTAATCGAATCCTAGAATGGTTACAAAGCCCTTTTGCTAGGAGCTCTCTCCTGCCTCTTCGACTTGTTTCAATTGTATGTACTCATCTTCATGATACCTATCATTCCTGCAATTTTCATGCAAATCCTAGCAAAGCTGTAGTGTCTAAGTCGGTAAAAAGCGCATATGGCTCCACAGCCATATGTTTCCATAGTAATATCTACAGGGCACATTGTTCCATACTAATACAGGAAAATTCAAATCGCTATAACTTCGTTAAATACTATAGACCTTTATGAAACTTTCAGAAAAGATCAATCTTATAAATAGTCATCTGTTTTCTAAATTTTATTGAATTTAAGGGTACCGTTTAGATTTTATTCAAGAAAACATAAAATCGATAAGTCATACTATTACTAACAAAGTTGAGTGAATTTCGACTTCTCATGTATTTGTTGTTGTTGTACTCATTAAGGCATCGCGAGGAGGGGGTATGCGAAAAGTTCGTACGTTCCCCCTTCCCCTGCCCCCCTCGGTACTCATAAGGCAATTTTAAGACTTGTTTTGAAAAGATCTCATTGAGACCTTTCCAATGACACCCTACTCGACTACCAATGGTGAAATTTTTTTTTTGAGGGGTCACTTCCCTATATGGGAAGACCCCCCTTAAACCCGTTTGAAAAATTTTTCCACCCTTGAAGTTTCACGAAGTCACCACTTCTGACCTTTTCACAAAGTTTCATGGATGTAGCCTCTATAGTTTCGGAGAAAAAGTGCTGTGATATACAGACGGACGGACGGACAGACGGACACAGGTCATGATTGCAATAGGGTTTTGTATTTTAGTACAAATGGTATTATTACCATGATTTGCAGCTGGAATAGGTTTGAGAACCGACATAGCAACTTTCAAATCTTTAACAAAATCGTTTTGTATTTGGTTATCAAATGATGGAATTGAAAAATCACCCGGAATTTTGATATTTTCTCCATAAAGTAGCTCTGCTGGAGAAGTATTAAGATCTTCTTTGATTGCTGTTCTCAAACCTAACATCACAAAAGGTAAGCTCTTGGTCCATGAAGGATTATTATGTGTCATAATGGCCGCTTTAAGCGTACGATACCATCTTTCGATCATACCGTTAGCTTGAGGATGATAAGCTGTAGTCCGGTTGCGCTTAAAACCTAGAGTCCTTGCTAGTTCGCCAAATAGTTGTGATTCAAATTGTTTACCTTGATCAGTAACTATGGTCTCAGGTACTCCAAATCGTGCAATCCAAACACTGCGTACAGCTTCCGCACAAGATTGAGCTGTTATATTTGTCATGGGAAAAGCTTCTGGCCATCTTGAAAGTCGGTCAATAATTGTCATGCAATACGTGAAACCTTGTGAATAAGGAAGTGGTCCGATAATATTCATATGAATTGCTTTGAAGCGTTTAGATACCAATGGAAAAGTCTTAATTTCACTTTTATTATGCCTTGAAATTTCGCAACGTTGACAATCTAAACAACTTCGAGTCCAGTTTGCAACATCCTTATTTAATGAAGGCCAAAAATATTTGCTTGCAATCATGCAACGAGTAGCTCGTATTCCGAATGTGCTAAATTGTGAAGTTTTGAAAACTTGTTCACGAAATTTTTCTGGAATGTAAGACCTGATAGTTTTATCAGAAACTCCACAAAAAACTTCAATATCTGAATTTAGCAAATTAATTTGACTAAACTTAAATTTCGAATTTGTTCTCAAGTGTGTCAAACATTCATCTACAATTTGTGCTTCTGAAATAGCTTTGATATCTATTGTATTAGGAATCTCTATTTGAGAAAGCCTAGAAAGAGAATCAGCAACTACATTCTCTTTGCCAGAAATATGTCGAAAGTCTGTAGTAAACTCACTAATAAATGTTAGTTGACGGAGTTGCCTTGGAGAAGCTTTAGCTGAGTTTTGCCGAAATGAATATATTAATGGTTTGTGATCTTTGTACAGCGTGAAAGAACGACCTTCAATGTAAAATCTAAAATATTTTACTGCTTGATAAGCCGCCAACAATTCACGGTCATAAGTAGTATAATTTTTTTGAGCTTGATTGAGTTTCTTAGAGAAGAAACCTAAGGGTTGCCAGTCATCATTTATGCGTTGTTGGAGTGCTGCACCAATGGCAATATCTGAAGCATCGACAAAAATTGCTAAAGGAGCATCCATGTTCGGAAAAGCTAATACTGCTGCTTCGAACAATTGTTGTTTTGAAAAATTAAAAGATTCTGGAGTCCTGTTAATTTTTCTTTAGTCTGACTTTTAAGCTCCTATTAGATAACTGTTAAGTCATGCATGATGTTGAGCTGCATTGGACAAGAAACGACGATAAAAATTTATCATGCCTAAAAATTGTCTAAGTTCTAAAATAGTCTCAGGTAATTTGAATTGAAGAATATCTTGACACTTGTCTGGAGCTGGACGAATGCCTTCAGACGAAATGAAATGACCAAGAAATTTTATCTCAGTCTGCAATACTTTACATTTGTTAATGTTAATTATAAAACCATGTTCTTGTAATCTTTCAAAAATAATTTCCAAATGAGCTAAATGCTCAGAAACTGATTAAGATGCAATCAGGATGTCGTCAAGATATACAAAACAAAAATTTAGATCTTTCAATACAGAATTAATAAATCGCTGGTAAGTTTGCGCAGCATAACATAGTCCAAAGGTCATTCGGGTAAACTCAAAGAGTCCAAACGGTGTGCATATAGCGTTTTTTGGAATATCTTCGGGTTCGACGGGAATTTGATGATATGCCTTGGTAAGATCTAAATTTGAAAATGTTTTGCAATCGATCAGAAAATGAGTAATATCCTGAATATTAGGAATCGGATAACGATCTGGAACGGTTATGGCATTTAAACGTCTGTAGTCTTCACAAGGACGCGATTCACCGTTACTTTTTTTACCATGTGTAATGGTGAGGACCATTTGCTGTCTGAAGGACGGTAGATGCCTTGTTCCAGAAGAAAATTAAATTCTTTTTTAGCTGACTCCAATCTGTCCAGAGCTAAACGTCTAGGTTTGGACATGATTGGAGATCCAGAAGTAACAATTTTATGTTTAATATTATGTACTGGAACTTTAGTGAAATCATATTCTAAGGTAATCGACTTGAATTTAATGAATAACTCTTTAACATTAGGATCAACATCCGATTGAACGTGAATTGATAAATTTGAATAATTTTCCTTAGAAATAGAAGTTATTGATTTAAGATTGGTAATTGGTTCAATTAAAGCTTTATTAGCTACATCTACTAAAAGACCGAAATGACCAAGAAAATCTGCTCCTATAATGGGACGTGTAATGTCGGCAAATAAAATGTGCCATGTAAAATCTCTTCTAAGTCCCAAATTTAATGTTAATAACTTTTTGCCATATGTATCAATGGAAGATGCATTAGCAGCAGAAAGTTTAAATCCCGATGTAATTAATTTCAAATTGTTTGATTTCGGAATCACGGAAATTTCCGCACCTGTATCGATTAAAAAATTCTTCTTTGAAGAATGATCGAGAATTAAAAGGCGGCTAGAAGAAATACTACTTAAGTTTGCCGCCGGAGACTTAAGAGGATTTAGTTTTTTGAATTATTGGAAGTCTCCTTAGAATTTTTGTTAATAAATTTGCATGGCTCAATACACTTATGTGCATTGACACCAAATTGAGCATGATACCAACAAAATCCTCTATCTTTTGAGCGTCTGTTGGATGAACTACGTGAACGGAAACCTTGAAACTGGCCATCGTTTCTTGGACTTCTAAATCTTAATAATTCTCCTACAGCCTTAGTAAGTCCTGCAATTTGACTTTTTAACTCTGTTATTTGTTGTTGAACGTTAGGTTCTGATTTGGAGGAATTCACGAACGAAAATACTGATGGTCTTTTTGAAACTTCAAAAATAATATCAGCACTAGATGCCAGATCATTCAAAGAGCTGGACCGATTAGATGCTAATATTGCTTGCATGTTTTCTGGTAGTCTTTTCATTCGGGAACTCAAAAGTCACACTGGCTTTTAACTTTCACTCCTAACATGGAAGAATTAAGAACAAAAAATGCACCTAAAAGTATCTCAGCAAAAAATAAAAAACACGTCAAGAAGACATTATTCGATGATGACACTGAAAATACAGAAACCAAAAATATTCGCACAAGACGACGAGAAAAAAATAACAGACGAGTCAAAAAGGTTAATTACACAAATGACAGCTCAGATGCCGAAGATTTCCCAATTGACATTGATAATGATGACGAAGACTGTCCCTGTATTTATTGTAAGGATATTTTTTCACGTTCGAAGCCCGGAGAATGATTTTTGCGATGCCTTACGTGTTCTCATTGGGCTCATGCGTCATGTGCTGATGTCCCTAAGAGGACTAAAAACTTTATTTGTGAGCTTTGCTTATAAGTAATTAGGTATGCCATAATGTCCATATAGTATGGACAAAATGAATTTTGTGAGAGGGTGACAGGAAACCTCAATATTTTTTTCTGTAGTTCCTATTTGTTTATAATTAATTAAGAAGCTGAAAAGTAATAAATCAAGGATGGTTATTAATTTCGAAGACTGTTTATAAATGAATTAATTAAATATAAATGAATGAAAAACAAAGCAGTATGTCATTTTGTCCGTACTTCCCATATATACAAGACTATAACCTCTCTATATTCTATTAAATTATGTCGGATGCTTCAACGAACTAGCTAACCAAAAATATAAAAAAATTTTTACTACCCTTTTTTATTCGTTGTAAATATTTATTTGCCCATACGCCGACGTTTCGAAGCACACACTTGCTTCTTCATCAGTGGTACAATAACTAAACTTACATTTTGCTTAAAGCTACTTATATACCTACTACTTTTACAATTTTACCCCTTACCCTAATTACTTCCTTAATTGGTTATTACGGCTAATTACTCTCATAAGGGGTGAGAAATTATTACCTAGATCGGTGTTTAATAGTATCTCCTGTGGTTGTCTTGCTATCACCAGGCTTTCGTAGGCGTCCAATTTGTATGCCGATTTGAGTTCTTTGATAACTCAAGATTCTCGTCGCTCATGCTGTGCTTCTGCTCTACAATATGTCTTGCTACCGATGATTTAATTGTACTGCTGCTTTTCTTGTGCCTGACTGCCGCTTCCGCCTCCTTAATATGCTCTTTAAATCTTGTTTTGAATAATCGCTTTGTCTGGCCGATATAAACGTGTGAGCACTGAGTACAGCTTACCCGGTAAATTCCGCTGACTTCCTCTTTGGTTTTCTTGTCCTTAGCTGATCCTAACATCGTCTTCAGTTGATGGTTTCTGCTGTGTGTGACGACCTGAATATCATGCGCTTTAAATAATTTCTTAACTTTCTCCGTTAAGCTAGAGTATGGTACCGAGATTCTACGGATTTGTTCAAGCTGTTCATTTTGTGTGTACAACGTTGTTAGTTCGTCCTGCCTTTGCCGCTTCATTTTTTTGCGAATTAATTGATCCACTATTACGGCTGGGAATCCATTTATTTTTGCTGTCTTAACAATGTAGTCACGTTCTTTTTTGAACTCTTCACTACTCAACGGTATTTTTATCAACCTATGTACCATCGAATGATAGGCTGCCATTCTATGCTGATATGCGTGGTTAGAATCACTGGTGATCGTGCGCTGCGTGCTTGAAGGTTTCCTGTAGATGCCAAATTCTAGGTGTTGATTATTGCGAATAATTTTGAGGTCTAGGAAATTCAATACGTTGTTTACCTCCTCTTCCATGGTAAAACGTATGTTTTGGTGAATGTTGTTGATTTTCTCCAACGTTACTTTAGCTTCGTCCTTTTTCACCACGGCCAAGACATCGTCAACGTATCGCCACCATATTCGAGGCGTTATTTGGAGATTGTCCATTTTTTCCTCAAATTTGGCCATGAATACTTCAGCTATTAACGGAGCAAGGGGGTTTCCCATCGCAGTCCCGTCTTTTGTTTGGAACAACAGAAAAAGTTAGTCGAGAAGAATTTAATTAAACTAAGTATTAAAAACCTATACGAAAAATTGGCGGAGTTCACATTGAAAGCATACAACGCACATCTTAAGCTAGGACAGGCAGCCAATAAGGGAGATTTGAATGTAATGATTTTGAAAATTGCACGAGCAGTGGAATGTGAGCAAAAACGTAAACGAGAAATACATCAACGAAAAGTGGCAGCGTTAGTTGAGGCGAAGATGAGTATCATAAGCAATGAATCGAATATCATACCAAAAGTGGAATTAATACCGGACTTTGTCATTAATAAGTCGAGTACAAGTTTTTCAACAGCTGAAATGGAACTATTGAATAAAGGATTAAACTTTGCTATCAGAGGAACCTTTTCTGCGGACGATCTAGTCGTAGACATCGAAACAGCTATGCGTAACTTCAGCCCAGGTGAAAAAGAAAACATTCGTAACAGTATTCAAAACGATTTGAGTACATCAATGAACAGTAGAGTGTCCAACGATGAACGAACGATTAACGAACTAAAGAAGAAGCCGGTATTTTACCTCAAAGCCGATAAAGGAAATAAAGTCGTTATTATTGATAAGACAGAATATGACAACTGCGTTATGGAGAAACTGGCAACAGGAAACTTCGTTGAAATTCGCAAAGACCCACTACCAGATTCAATTAAACGGGTGGAAAAAGCGCTGAAGGAAGCTAGCTCAACGTTTCAGAATATCAACCAGTTAAAGATGCCTAATCCCTCGCTGCCACGTATTAGATGCCAACCTAAAATCCACAAAAATGGAAACGAGATGAGGGAAATTATAGCGGACACGAATTTCCCAACGTATAACATTGCGAAATGGTTGGTTGCTGAAATCGGCAACATTGGTAAGGAACTGGGTAGGTGATCAGTACATAATACACATGATTTGTTAGAAAAAATCAAAGGTGTACACATCCAAGAAGACGGGATGTTGGTTTCCTTTGATGTCAAGGCACTATTTCCAAGTATCACTGTCAAAGAGGCACTATGTTTTTTCGAAGATTGGTTACAAGATGGCAATGCAGATCATGTATCCAAAAAAACAACTAGGCAATATATAAAATTAACAGCATTATGTATGAGAGAGAATTACTTTACCTTCAGAGGTAAGTTTTTTAAAACAAAAGACGGGACTGCGATGGGAAACCCCCTTGCTCCGTTAATAGCTGAAGTATTCATGGCCAAATTTGAGGAAAAAATGGACAATCTCCAAATAACGCCTCGAATATGGTGGCGATACGTTGACGATGTCTTGGCCGTGGTGAAAAAGGACGAAGCTAAAGTAACGTTGGAGAAAATCAACAACATTCACCAAAACATACGTTTTACCATGGAAGAGGAGGTAAACAACGTATTGAATTTCCTGGACCTCAAAATTATTCGCAATAATCAACACCTAGAATTTGGCATCTACAGGAAACCTTCAAGCACGCAGCGCACGATCACCAGTGATTCTAACCACGCATATCAGCATAGAATGGCAGCCTATCATTCGATGGTACATAGGTTGATAAAAATACCGTTGAGTAGTGAAGAGTTCAAAAAAGAACGTGACTACATTGTTAAGACAGCAAAAATAAATGGATTCCCAGCCGTAATAGTGGATCAATTAATTCGCAAAAAAATGAAGCGGCAAAGGCAGGACGAACTAACAACGTTGTACACACAAAATGAACAGCTTGAACAAATCCGTAGAACCTCGGTACCATACTCTAGCTTAACGGAGAAAGTTAAGAAATTATTTAAAGCGCATGATATTCAGGTCGTCACACACAGCAGAAACCATCAACTGAAGACGATGTTAGGATCAGCTAAGGACAAGAAAACCAAAGAGGAAGTCAGCGGAATTTACCGGGTAAGCTGTACTCAGTGCTCACACGTTTATATCGGCCAGACAAAGCGATTAATCAAAACAAGATTTAAAGAGCATATTAAGGAGGCGGAAGCGGCAGTCAGGCACAAGAAAAGCAGCAGTACAATTAAATCATCGGTAGCAAGACATATTGTAGAGCAGAAGCACAGCATGAGCGACGAGAATCTTGAGTTAATCAAAGAACTCAAATCGGCATACAAATTGGACGCCTACGAAAGCCTGGTGATAGCAAGACAACCACAGGAGATACTATTAAACACCGATCTAGGTAATAATTTCTCACCCCTTATGAGAGTAATTAGCCGTAATAACCAATTAAGGAAGTAATTAGGGTAAGGGGTAAAATTGTAAAAGTAGTAGGTATATAAGTAGCTCTAAGCAAAATGTAAGTTTAGTTATTGTACCACTGATGGAGAAGCAAGTGTGTGCTTCGAAACGTCGGCGTATGGGCAAATAAATATTTACAACGAATAAAAAAGGGAAATAAAAATTTTTTTATATTTTTGGCTCTCTATATTCTTATAACTCTATGGGTACACTGTAAAAAATTGTTGACCTCAGAAAACTTAAAAAAAATAGTTTCTAGGTATAAATTTAATATTATTTCAAGCCTAATGTGAAAGTTTAAGACTGCTGGTTTTATGGTAAATATTAAGATATAAACGGTTTTTTTCCAAAAATAATTTTGTTGCCATTCAGTCTCCCAACCCTCCTTCTAGAGATTTACCTAATATCTTTTCACAAATTTCATGAAAGTGAGCTAACCGAAGGATATTGCAAATCTAATTAATTATCGAAAATCCTTCTTCATGCCAGTTCTTATCATAAGCAATGGAAGACTCAATAAATAACGTTCATCACACACAGATGACCAAAGAAGGCAAAATTCGTACTTCTTTCTTTGGAAGAACTTATAAAAGGATAACGACAATAATTTCCATTGCAATTCAATTTTTTATTCCCATGCGAGGAAACATTAAATGTTCTCATTTGGTTAAAAGTTTTCATAATTAAAATTAAGATATCTAACGCCTTTTCTCACGTCATCGAGTAAATGAAACGTTTTCTTTTAACAAACCCATTGAAATTCTCAAAAGTATTTTTATTAATGATATCTTAACAGTCCCCGGGAGCGAAATGTTTATAATTAACTCAACGAAATCACCGGAACAACTTAGATAATCATCCCATAAAATCCATAAGCGCAAAAACAAAAGACTCATTCATTATCTTGGCCGGGAAAAGTGCTTATCAACCATTTATAATATTTAACAATCACCATTAAATGCTTCAAAATAATAACTAATCACCCTACCAAAATCCCACATGGAACGAAGAACGCATGACGGTTGGGCGGTACCCGGCGCGAACGTGTAGACGCTCTTATCCATTGTTCAGATTACACTAAATTACCACGGCGTGATGGTACCTACCTGTGTGTACTGTTTCACATTTACAAAAACAGTCTTAAAATTAACGCCTTCTTTCTTCTTCTCCTCAGCGCCGTACATGATCATGTGCGGTCTCGCGATCATGTAGCAGACCTACCTGTACACATGTGGCTCGTCTCATTTACACCCGTGTATACCTGGTTTAACACTTCGCCCGACCGGTGTAGTCTTTTTTTAGCACCATTTTGCTGATGGGGCCCCAAAGATCGCGGCATGAACACCTTTTCTGCTTTTTTTCTGGTGTCTTTCTTACATAGGAATACAGATTTCAAGATAATGTTCGTATGAGTGTACAAACCGCGGATTGCTGTACATACATGGTGTGTGCTCGAATCAGGCTCAGAAGATGGAGAAGCTGAACGATTATCTTGAATGTGTGGCGAGTTGTTCGTGAATGAAAAGGATGTCTATGGTGGCGCCAAGACAACTCACTACCACGTTCACGCAAGAGCCACGCCATAAACCGGATATGTGAGACCAGCGCTTAAGAGGGATCACATAAGCTGGGAAGATCTTCAGGCATGTTGGCAGCGAGGCTCCTCCTACCTATTAAGTGGCTTGGGTACATAGAACGCCCGGTAAACAATTGTGCAAGAGGCGAGGTACAGTACATATGTTGCCGGCCTCTTTAAACCATTCACTGCCACGGCGGTGCAGACCATGGCCTATGTACTCAGAAGGTCCCTCGCCACTATGTACCACATTTCCTTCCCATGCAAGACGGACAGAGTGGACAAGATCTGTCCTCAGGTAGAGACCATCTACACGGCTGAGGTGTTTTAGAGCGCGGCATATTTGCCTACTCGATGGATGATATGAACGGGAAATAGGTAGAGATGGTAAAGAATGGATGGTACGAAGAGCTAAGAGGTACGCGAAGTATTATATACGACGATGCGAGTCTACTTCTGCTTTTGTTGTTGTTGTTGCTGCCGGTGCTGGTGGTTCTGCCGATGGTAGTGTGTTGCTGCTGCTGTTGCTTTTCTTCAGCCAGCAGCCGCTGATGATGTTGATTTCTGGATGAGTCCGAGCACACCGTGAGGTTTGAGTCACAAACTTTGTTAATATGTGGATTTTGTATATATGGTTTGTGCTACCTTTACCTTTAGTTTGTTACCGATCTCTTAGGCAAGCGGATATCTGTCTTATTCGTCGCCGTCATCGTTAGCCGTTGCTACGATACACGTTCGTGATCGATACCACGGAAGAAAAAAGATACTTTTTCTCGCTTCTTCAACGTGTGCACGCGATTTTCCGTTGTTGGGCTTAGTCGTCGCTCTTTAATATACAACCACGACATCCGCACGGTGCGCTCGGAGGATGTGATGTGAGAATTTATCCCGAAACTGAAACTGCAGAAAAAGAGGAAACACATATTCACAATTCATGGTGATCCTTCAATTCAATAATGGTAAACTGATCTTCAGTTAAATATTGACATCGAATGGGATAACAATTAATAAGCGCGTTAAATATTATCGGCGAGAATTAACGCGCGAAGGAAAGTGATTTCAAACTGACTATTTATGGAGTTGAGTGTTAATTTGAGTGAATTATTGAGTGGTTTTTGCCGTGTTCGCGGATTGTCGGGTGATCAGGAAATATTTTGTGAATTTAATTAATTTAATTTATTGATCTAGCACCTGAGTAATTTTGATTTATTGAATGGACCTTATGGAATTTATTTAATTTCAACACGTGGCCGTATCAAGTGATCGATTCTATCCCATGCTACAAAAATAAAATGTTTGATGTGAAATTCATAATCAATTAACGCTGTTTATAATTTAAATTTATAAATTTTTAATACCAAGCGAGTTCACGTTCCACTGTTTGTATTTTCAATTATGTTCAATTGAAGATTTCATAACAATCCTAAAACGTAACGAAATTTCAGTGATATTTTGTCCAAGTTGTTGAAATATTCTAACAAAAAACTATCTGAAATTCACAAGAAATAGAAGAGAGAAAAAAAATGAAAATAATAATAATGTTAACATTACGTCACGATATGAGAAGCATATGACATGCATCAATGAACCAAATGACAATTATTTATAATCCACGCAATATCGATGCTGACGATAGTTATCATTTGATGGTTAAAAAGGTGTTAATTGATCGTGTTACGCGCTCGCGTTCTGCTCTATTACATTCAATCTTTCTAAACAGTTTAAGGTAAAGATACATTTCGGCAAGCCGTTTCGTACGTGTGGGATTTATACGTTTATTTGGTGGTGTGATTTGATTGTTGTTTATGTTGGAAATAGAAAAGTTAAATATCACAATTAATTTATTCGCGAAGCAGAAAAATTATTTTTAAAATTCTACGCAAAGTTATTTTGAATATTCAAGTATTTACATTCATCATTAACTATCGCGCACGGGTGAACGTTAAAAGCAATTTCATAAATTTTTGATATATTTACATCGTGGTGCGGTTGTTGGTTGGTTTTTTTTTCTTTGGTTGTGTACTCAAGCTGAAATAAAATTATAAATCAAAATGGACTTGAAATATAATATTTTAGTTATTTTAATGTGCATAGTGACGATGATACCAACCGTGAGTTGGGGGCTGAAAAGTGAAAGTAAACAGAAACCAGGACGTGGACGAGGATCAATGTGGTGGTAAGTTGAGATCATATATTTTTTAAACATTTCTTTCAATTGATTCTTTTATGGTATTTCAATAAATATTAATTTGTATGAAGTATTTAAGTGAAACGTTCATTAAATGTAAATGAGATCCTACTTCAGATTACAGTAGTTTACAACGTTCTGTCCTAAAAATAAAAACTGTTTTTTGACGTAATTTAAATTTCAAAAAATATTATGGAAAGCATCCAACACGTCAAAATTAAAAAATATTTATCATTTTTTAATAACAAGGAATAATAATATAGGTTGTTTTGTTAAACAAACTATTTAAAGCTTACTCCAAAATCTTTTGAATATGCAGTGAAACCTTTCATAGCCGGACACTCATGAGGCTAGTCTTTTTGTCTGGCTATGAGAAAAGTCCGCTTGTGTGAGGTATCGAACGAAATTTAGAATATATCGTCGTTACTACGCCAAAGCCACCTAAGTGCAAAATTTTCTTTTTGAGAAAACATCAATCAAACATTGTGAGATATCTGAAAAATCGTATTTTGTATATTGTTGGTTCAGATTATTGTCAAATATCCGTAAAAGGCCCTTCTTCACTATTTTAATATAAGATTTAGATTATGGTTGACCATGGTGTCAGAAATGTCACTTGGGTGAGTTTGGCAAAGTGTGATTTTGTTTAAAGTTACACTTCGGGGCAACAAATAAATTTGTAAACAACACGTTCAATGTAAAAGTTGTATTTTGTTTTTCTTATTGAACATTCAGAATTAGAAAAAAAATAAAGATCAGGTTTTAAATGTAGCAACGGTCATTTTTAGTCGTCTACGTCCTTATCTTGGTGCTTAGTTTTGTCTGCAGCTTTATTCCTCACTTTCATGGGGCTCAGCCACGTTGTCCCTCCGGCCAGATGAACCTGTGTTACCGGAATAGTATCAGTGCCAGATTAAGCCACCGCGGAGCCTGTAGCAAATTCTGTCAAGGGGCCCTTGGTTTGCTTTAGGTTCTCAAGTGCAGGGTATTAAATAAAACAAAACTGTTACAAATAAACGTTTCTAGATTTAATATGGGCAAATTTAGAGAAACACTTTCACTATCGATTTCTTTAAGCAAATCATGCTCTATATTCAGCAGGTGAGATGATTAAGACGTTCTTAGCCCATCCTGTTATTTAATTCATTCTTAATACGTTTTAATGTTGAAAAAGAACGTTCGCCTTTGCAGTTAGTGATCATGAGAGATAAGTAAATGCGCAAGGCAATTTCTAAGTTTAGAAAACACGATTCTAAAGAATTATTCAATAAAAGTTTATAAAATTGCTGTTCCAGAGGCTCCTGTTTCTTGCTGTCAATAACAGTAGCCACATCTATTTTCAGCAACTCAGCAAACTGCACTAATTCGCCGCCTAGGCTGTTCTCCAAATCATCTTCGTAAGCACTGACCATACTTGAGGATTTTTCCAAAATCTTTTCTGTTGTGAGAGATTTTAGCTCTCGAAATACTTAAAAAACACTAGTAATTTTATGATATGCTTTCATACGTTTAGTTACAGCAGACAATACGTTATCAATATACTAATAAACACTTCAAATTCGAAACGTTGTCCAGGTGTTTGATTTTCGACAAAGTCGTCGAGTGTAGTAGAGCCGCTGAAATGGTCGTACTTTGTATTTCGCTTGATTCGTCTTGATATCTGTTGCTGGTATTCTTCACAGTTGGTCAGATCTTTGGCTCTTACCTCAATATCTGAAAATGTGGATCGCATTGCTTGGACGTAGCCATATAATGATTCATAAGGAACGTATCCTGTATTAAAGTCTTGATCAGACGACTGCAGCGAAGCATCGTTGAAACTAGTCCATAAGCTTTATTACGGCACTCCGCTTTTTGATCTACGTTATTGAAAATGTCTTCCAAAACTTGCTTAATAGTGATAAAACCACATAAAAGTGCTTTCGTAGCATCAGCTCAGGCTGACCACCTAGTGTCCGATAACCGTTTCAAAATCGGAATTTTTGAAGTAGAATCTTGAGGTGCGTTCGTAAGACCCCATCGAAAGGTAGAAGCGGAAAAACATGTATAGAGCATTTCAATGAAATCGAAGAAAAGTAATACTTCTGTATAGCAGTCTGCAGCGCACTTAGCAACCAAATTTAATGAATATGCAAGACAGGGAATGTTTCTGCGTACTTATTTATTTCCTTAATTCGGGCTTGTAAGCCGATGTACTTCCCACTCATGTTGCTGGCATTATTGTAGCTTTGCCCACGACAATCTTTGATATCAATACCACCTTCACTTAAGAAGTCTAGTAAACTTTGAGCGAGTTGTTCACCAGTATGCCCTTCCATGTCCAAGAACTTAACAAATCTTTCCACTGGTGCAAATGGCAGAACATAGCGCACTATCAGAGTCAGTTGGTCATGCGATATATTTGGAGTAAAATCCAATGAAACTCAGAAGAAATTGTATCTCTTAATTTCGCAAATAATTTGATCCAGTATGCTTGATGCAATTAGATGAATAAATTCCTCGCAAGTTGTTTTTGATAAATATGACGTATGTTCCTTTCTTTTATTAGCATGACTTTGAATTTGTTGAGCCATAAAAGCGTCAAATTGGACCATTAATTCTAACAATCCTAAATAATTTCCATTGTGAGTTGAACCAACAATTTCGTCACTATCCCGAAATGGAAGACCTCGTTCTGCTAAAAACTTTATTACTGCAATGATTCGTTTTCAGTGTAGACTCCAATACTTTTCTTATTCTTCTTACCACTACAGCCCCTCTCGAGATTTCGCTTCCTGCAAATAGCGCCTCCAACTGTTTCGGTCCATTGGCCGCGTTCTCCGATTTCGAAATCCAAGCAGCGATGAACTGTCTTCGTCGACCGAGTCAGTCCAGCGTTTCCTCGGTTTCCCTACTGGTCTCCGGCCTCCAGTTCTTCCAACGAATACCTTTTTAGGTATCCGTTGTTCATCCATACGATTCATGTGGCCAGCCCATTGCAGCTTTCGCGGTCTTATAATCGTTGAGACCTCCGGGTCGTCAAAAATTTTATACAGCTCATGGTTCTATCGAATTCGCCATTGCTCTCCGTTTAGCTTCGCTCCGATTATTCGCCTCAGGACCCGTCGCTCAAAGGCGTTCAATATATTTGCGGATGCTTGGGTTAGGGTCCATGTTTCACACCCATAGCATCACACAGGTCGTATCACAGGTTTGTATACTTGGAGCTTTGTTTTCCTGTGTATGCAGCTAGTCTTCAAGTTCGTCAATATTTTATTTGCGAGCTGTATGCTTCGGCGTGTTTCATCTTTTCCATTACCCATCTTCGTTATTTCTAATAAGTCTAATATTTTGCGTATTTGAAGTATTTTTCCTTGACTGCGTCATGAGCTTTGTTTTATTTTCATTGATTTGAAGCCCTACTAGTTTTGCTTTGCTATCAAGTTTCAGAAAGAGTTCTTTGGCGGTTATTAATGACCGTAACATAATGTTGATGTCATCTGCAGAGCCCACTACTTGGCTCGACTTGTATACTAATGTACCTCGTGTATCGAAAGGAAGCTTCCGTATTACGTACTCTAGAGCCAAATTGAATGGTAATGGGGCCAGCCCATCTCCCTGCTTAAGCCCGATATTTGTGTCACAGACAACGGTGATTTGGTTACTAATGTGGACTTGGGAGGTCGTTGCCGTCATTGTCATTGTTTTGGCTGGAACGCCAAGGCAAAGCATTATTTGGTGCAGTACGTCACGATCAATACTGTCGTATGCTTGCTTAAAATCAACGAAAATTTGCTGAACGTCCATGTTAAACTCCCAACACTTTTCAAGTATCTGCTTGACTGTAAACAATTGGTCTATCGTCGATCTGGCTGCTCTAAAACCACCTTGATACGCCCCAATAATACTGGTGGTGTATGATCCGATTTTATTTTCTAAAATCTTTGAAAATATTTTATACGCCGTACAAAGTAGTGATATGCCTCTACAATTTATGCACTGTAGCTTCTCACCTTTTTTGTAGATAGGGAATATAATCGATTGGCTCCACTCTTTTGGCATATGTTCTTGTTGCCAAATGTGCTGGATGACTTTGTGAATAGCTTGATGAACACTACTGCCACCATATTAGATGAGCCGCACTGGAATCTCATCGATGCCCGGCGCTTTATTATTCTTTTGGGCTTTGATGATGGAAAAAACTTCATCCAGAGTGGGTGGTGCCAATGGACGCTCGCCGCAGACATCTATAGGCTCCGATGCTCTGGCGCTGTGCGGAGGATTGAGGTTCTTGAAATATGATGCCCATCTTTCTTTAATCTTGGTTTCATCAGTAATGATATTGCGATATCACCACGACAGAGCGTGATTTTGGGCTGATGACCACGTTTCAGGCTTTTCACTACTTTGTATGCTTGTCTTGTGTTATTCCTCGCTAAACTTACTTCTATACTTCTCAATTGGTAGTCATAGTATTTTCTTTTCTTAATCTTAATTATCTTATTCGCTACTCTTCTGAGATTTCGATAGTGTTCTCCCTTCGTTCTAGTTTTTCTACCTATGTAATCATTATATGCCTGATTCTTTTTGTCTAACGCATTCTGGCGTTCATTATCAAACTAATCATGGCTTTTGCGCCGGGCTTGATGTCCGATCTTCTGTTCTGCTACGGCCTTAATTGCCGCTTTCACTTCCACCCATAGTTCGTTGCTTGTTTTTGGCAATGTATGTGGTAAGATCGGAGCTAGCTGGTTGTCGAGGTTCTTCCTGTAATCGCTGGCCACAGGCATAGCTTGGAACAGTTCGATGTCGAATTTTCGTAGAGGGCTGATCTTCGCCAAATATGCCTTTGATTCATGACATCGATAGGTTAGTTTGATCAAGTAATGATCTGAGTTACAATTAGCTTCTTGATATGTACGGACATCAAGTATGCCCGAGACTCAACGTTGTTAGATCAGAACACGATTTATCTGGTTTTTTGGGCTGCCATCCGGCGAAACGTAGGTTATTTTGTGTGTAGTAATCTAAGAACGATGGCTCTAAAAGCAGCGCTGACACAGGCACACAGCACGAACGCAATTTAATAAGGATTCAGTCGATTCAGTCACCTTCCCCATCGCAACACTCGTTTTTTTTTTCGCAGGAATAATAAGTGGAAAAATTTCCTTTGTACTTAACACCCGGGAAACAAAATTCTAAAAATGTTTAAAAATTTCTAATGTGTAGTATCTTATTACAATATCTTTTGAAGATAATTTAACGAATTGCGGTGTAACGCGGTATGCAAATGCTTAGAACGAAACGGTTAACCCCTTTTAATTATGAATGCTAAAATCATTGTATCATTTAACCTGTTAATTATATGAACGCTAAAATCATTGTATCATTTAAACCCCTTAAAATTTGTCTAATTCTTCCGATTTTTCCCACCTAATTACGCCTAATTATCATAAACGACAAATTGCCTTCAATTGATAACTTAATTGAACCTACAAAAGACAGTGAAAAGGGAAATTGCAAATACCGCCGTCATAAACTACAAATGATAAGGAAAAAGTACATTTGATAGCAACAAAAACCTTCAATTGTGTGATTTCCCCCTTTCTGAATGGGTTCGTATTGTTCTACTTGCCCATAAAGTGTCGTAGTTGCTTGAGTGTGGAGAATATTAAATTGTGCTTGCGAAATTTGCATGCTATTGCGTCGTAAATCGTGAAAATGGGTGATAACTACATAACAACATTGGAAATTGGAATTATCGGGGAGAGTGGCGCCGGCAAGTCGAGTCTGATGCTTCGTCTGACAAACGAGGAATGGGATGGAGATCATGAGTCTGCTCGAAACCGCCAGACAGCGCGGACGCCGCGTAAAGAAGAAGCGAGTTGGGAGTGAGAGGAGATTGCGGGCTGATCAGAATATCGCCGAGACACGTGGAAAAGTTTCTCGCGTAAAAGACAGTGAAATATTGTAAAAAAAAATAGACGATAAAGTTATCGTGCAAATTGTGAACACCTTGTTAGTCGTGTGGGTTAGCGAAAAGTGGAATAAAACTCGTGTTCCGTCAAAATCTAGTGGAAGTGTTTTCGCTTGGGTGTCCAAAGGTTTCTCCCTCCCTTAAATCATTTGTCGAAAAGTTATTCTTTAGTTCCCAGAAATAATCAGGTCCCCAAAGGAGATATGAAACGAAGAAACAATTTGAAAATGTGGAAAAAGGCGTCATTGATTTGCCCCCGAATTTAGTAACAATTAGTTACTCAATGCACTTAGCATGTAACGGATTTGTAATTAACCGTTAGCTCTTTTGTCGGAAATTTTTCGAAATGCTGTGATGCAACTTCGCTTCATCGATTAAGGAAGTCGGTTCGCGTGGAATCGTTGTTGTTAATGTACTGTACATGTTCCAATACAAATTCGGAAACTCCTCCACAATACTTGTTAGAAGAAGCGTGCACACAGAGATGAATCGTGAGAATACAAACAAACTGGAACGTTTCACAGAAGTACACAGAACACTTTCATGGAATAATTTCTGTGTTTGAATGGTGCATGCTTGGGGTGAAATGAACTAGTGAAGGATCAGAGAGCAAGTCTTCGAAGAAAAACCGGCAACCCGAACAAAATAAATACGCGTTTGATCGACAAATATCTCTTCGAATCTTCTCACGTTTCCCTATGTGGCAACGAAAAAGAAAAGTACGGTAGTTCGCAAATGTAGATTTAATTAGACACAAGAGAAAAAACTAGTAAATACACGGTGGATATTTGCGTGGAAAAAATAAAAGTGCGTGTGTGGTCGGAGTAAATTGATCGCGATAGAAATGCACAAAGTAATGCTTGCGAAGATTCTGTAGCAAGAAGTGAAGTGAAGGCCCAAATTTAAAGCACGTCGGCCAGTTGCACTAAACAACAAAGTGATAATAACGGTCCAGACATTGCCACACAGCACGCTCACCGTGGAAATTGATCCTAGCAAAACGATCAAAGAGCTGAAGCAGGAAATCGAGGCTGTCCATGCTTTTCGGGAATTGCAAGGAAAGGTTGCAGAATTGTCGGGAGAAGAGGAGGCTTTCACATTATTCGGCGCAGACATAACTTGAGTAGTTCACATTATTTCAAGTAATAGAAAATTCATATTAGCTTTTGCATGCATGTTCATTTTCGCGTCTTATTGGAATCCCGTATGAAGTTCAAGTCACAAAACCTTAGAATTAAAAGCGTCGATTGAAAGTGTAGTTGTAAGAAAAGCTTACCAGTCGTGTTCAGATACAAGACGACCTGAGCATTAAGAAACATAATCTTGAAGAGATAATTTTCTCTATAGAATGTTATGTGGCATTCAATGAATTTTGTCGAAATATTTTTGGATAAAGTTCGCATGAAAATTATAGCACCATGATGTAATCAATTGCATATAGAACTTTGCTATCACACGATTAATTTGAATGAATCTGTCTGAGTTCAGAGCGATTAATTTGCATGTATCCATTTTTATACTGATTACGTTGTGCATCCAGAGATTACGCCTGGTTTTAGTAATTCTTGTTCGTGAACTTCAATGTATTTCTTGCTATAGATTTTTTTTTGGCACTCTCAAATATCTGCACTTTACTAGTTTTCGATACCGGATATGTAAATGAGCATACTTATTGGTCTAATTTTGAAGGCTTAATTTTATATTCATACATATTTTAATCAGTTCTTGAAAGTGAACATTTTTTTTCAATTTCATGAAAAATTGTGGATTTTTAATATAATAAAGAGTATGTTCAGTTTACGCTTTGTCGATGTACTTGAACATCAAAGGCATTATATCATTTGCATTTAGTGATACTCCGTTAAAAGTTCCCGAAATTTGAATAAAAAAATAAGATAACATTACCTTATTATTTAATAATAATAATTATAAAATAATACTGATTCATTTATTTAAATAAACAAATTTACCTAATTATTTACCCTATAAATCTTTCTACTACCCATTTATATGACAGCACTGATTCAAATTCTTAGTAAAATTAAACCATAAGATAAAATATCACACCTAAAATAATAGCCTAAACCCATTCAATAAAAAGAATAACAATTTGAAATGATAAAAATCAAAGACAATATAAACAATAAATTTTGCACCATTCAAAAATATAAAAAGGTATTATAAATGACAGATAAAAAATTTAGATTAAATTCGAAGCTTTTGTGTTTAACGAGAGTTAATAATGATGTAATTTCTCAACTGGGATTTTAGAATGACAGTTCAGGTAAAATACAAGTATAAACGAGTATTTGTTGCAACAAAAAGAGATAATTATGGGACATGCAAAATAATCACTTGCAACATCGTTGTTCTGGCATTTTCCGCAGAAGTCTGTAATGTAACAGTATCTGAACATTATTCTTATAATTAAAAGTCAAAAATTTAATAAAGGGCGATAATTTTAGTCTATTAAATCGCTCTCTAAGAGCTTGGAATTAATTCTCAGCCAGAGATTGCAATTTTGAAAACCCTGTTAACATCGCTCGTCAGAAAGGTAGATTGGAATTGAAACATTTCCTGTGTTGAAGATTATCTTTCTCAAATTGATTCATTACTAAAATTCTGCCTTTTATTTAAGTATTATTTATCACCATACAAAATGTACATAAGTGTAACATAAATAGTTCATTTATATTCAAATTCCAAATAAGATTTTGTGGTCAGCTATAGAGTATCAGAAAATGTGTAATACCGGAATTTAACCTGTTAGAAACCAATAAGTTAGATTAGGTATAGATGATCTAATGAATTGATTGAAAATTGAAAGAAAAAAAATAAAAATGAATTAAAAACGTACCCGAGGGTCTTTCCTTTCCTCCATTTCTAACCGGGTATAGGACCCGGTACGGTGGCAGGCTTCCCCCTCAAAATATGAGCCAGTCACCGGGTACAATTTAATCCTTTTTATTTCAGGTGACTTAATGGGTTGAGTGGCCCAAGCCAAGTGCCTTTTTATGGCATAAAGTTATGCAATTCCATTGTATAATTCTATGACATAAATTGGTCACCGGGGTACTCCCCTTCTGATGGGAAGGTTCATACAATTCAAGTTGTATGAGTTTTCCACTCAGAAGAGGAATACCTGGCCACTTCAACGATTTAACATTGGATTTATTCCGGTTGGGTGGGCATGAAGGGGCTCCACCACCACCCGGTTGCCCCTCTTTCATTTGTGGGCCCTGAATGTATTTGGGTAAGGACGAGGTCACCCCCAAATTAGTCTTTCTTGTCAGGTTGCACTTGTTCTCGCAACAAGTCGTAATTCCTTCGTGGAGGTTATCTACTGATTTGCGACTTCGGTCGTCCTCTCGAACTCTGCAAGCAATTCGTGAATGCGAAATGTTTTGTAGTGAGTCCTCGTGCCGGGGAAACGAACCCGCCCCACGACACCGCAATGCTAGCCTGCCAGCGCATTCACGCGTCTCCGGACGAGGGCATTCTCGGCAGGAATCAACACCTTCCTCTGCCGAGGCAGCAGAACATCGCTGCGGTCCTTCACGGACATATGAAAATCTATTATTCACTACAAATGGCGCCCAACGTGGGGCCCGAAAAGCCCGGCTGTATCATCAGTCGTGAGCACGAGACAGTCCATCGTCTCTAGGTGTCCCCACAAGGTGTTAGAAATTTTGGCGGGTAGATAACTCCCGAGGGTTTTTGCACTAATCGTGCCCCAGCAGCCGAGTAACTTCCGAACGTGTGTTGTCTTCGGACATCAATATCGTTTGGTCCTTCTTTTGATTTATACCTTGGTGGTTTACCACCATTGTATAACTAGTAAGGCCAAATTATATTAGAGTCCCTTTTTGTGTTCGGAGGTTATTATCCCAACATCTATTTTGCGGAGGATTCTGATCCGCTCCCCAAACCAGCGGTGCCTAAGTGTCTTAAATTACATGGATTTTGATTTCATGTGATTGGCTGATTAGCTAATCCATGACTATCCATGACAAGACACGCGCTGCTTGTGGATTAGAATCCCACCCTGGGCTGACAAGCTGTAACTTGAGAAGTTTGCTAATGAGGGATCACTTCGGAACCCTGATTTTCATGGTGCCACAAGAGAGTGTCCCTGAAACGTTTTAGAAGGATTGTGCCATGGTGTCCATACTTGGGAGGAAGGACGGAAAGGAAAGACCGATTATTTTTTTTGATAACTTAAAACTTTTTTTGAAACTTTATCATACATTTTTTTTTTTTGTGAGGTTCGACTATAGTTCGCCACTGACGGCCACTTACAAATCATAAATTTTGCATCATTTTTTTTCACATTTTCATTATTTATATATATATATTTATTTAGGTTTTTAGTTAGCAATTTAAATTTCTTTTAGCATGCCCACCAAAAGAACTCCCGAAAGGAGAAAGTTGCGGTCGGATGCCGGACCAGCTCTATTGTGTTCCATCTGTCACGAGGACATGGACGAAACTACAAGCCAGAGGTTGCAGTGCGGACACAGGCTACATCAGCTGTGTTTGGCACAACTGCGGCAAACTTCATCCACGTGCCCGCTCTGTCGACAGCCTTTGGAAATCGCACAGCCAGCAACAGAACGACCTCAGTCCTCCAGTACAAGTGGAGCTGTCCCCAAAAGCGGACCCCTTCCATCCACTACAAGGAGTGCACGAGACGATGACTACAGGGCTGAAGCAGTTCCGCCTGCAGAAGAAGCGAGTCCACCGGTGGCTGTGGAAGCCACAGTTCTACGAGATCTAATGGCGCTCGTACAGGACATGTCCACCCGGCTCGCCTCTCTAGAGAGCCAGAGAGAGAACCCCGCACCATCCCGGCCAAGAACTCCTCCTATGTGGGATTCGGACCCAAATCCGTGGGACTTCCCAGTAGACTCGCGGCGTGATCCCGAACGGATCCGGCCAGGTACAGCCATGAATCCGTTGGCTCCAGTTTACCGGCCCCGATTGAGCCAAGCACCGCCACCAAATCAGGCTCCCGTGATTCCGCCGGACCAACGCTTCCATCCACACGACATGTATCGGCTGAAGCCGACACAGATCCCCAGCATCATCCAGGGATGGAATCTACATTTCAGTGGGGAACCCAATACGATAACGGTGGAGGTTTTCATAAGTCGGGTGGAGTCACTGATTGAGCAGATGCTAGCAGGAGACCGCACAGCGCTCGCAGGATACCTGCCAATGCTGCTTAGGGGAGCAGCCCTGGAGACATATTGGAGGATACATTCAGCTCCACCATCCATACGCTGGTCACGGCTGAAGGAGGTACTCCGCATGGAATACCCTACGGTCGACATGGACGAATTAGTCCTGGATAAGATGAATGCTAGATGGCAGCGTCCGGACGAGTCCTTCCATAAATATCGAGCCGATATCCTTCGGTTGAATGACCAGCTGTCAGAGCCATTGTCTTCTACCCAAATTCTTCGCCTGCTAAAGCGCAATCTAAGACCGGAGATTCGTCGGCATATCGTGAACTCCGATCCACAGAGTATGGAGGCCCTGCTGAGAAATGTGCGTCGTATAGAAGGGTTTGAGGAAGACCTACGGGACCGGCCATACTTACTAACCAGGACGGGTCCTCGACGAGGAATCGCGGAATTGGCCCCAGATTATACCACCCTAGATCTGGAGGATGATTTGGACCCAGACCAGCTTGCTGTAGCGGCAGTGGGAAGTCTTACGACCTGCTGGAATTGTCACCAAACCGGACACCGGTTCATTTCATGCCGCGCAGAACGTAAGGTTTTCTGCTACGGTTGCGGCAAGCCGGACACTTACTTCCCGGACTGTTCTGAATGTGCCGCACGAAAAAACGGCCAAAAGAGTACCCGACCACCTCAGCGGTACTCGAAACCCCAGCAGTAGCTCCTCAGTCAGCGGCTCACCCCAACCAACCTGACGTTAACCCACCAGCCATAACCATTACGACTGCGGATGTTCACTCTCTTCCGGAGACCTCACCAACGACAATATTAAAACGACCATCGCAGTCACTGCCAGAAGAACCGCGGCAGCCTCAAGTACGCACTCTAAAACCTTATCATGTTAGACTGCAGGAATATCGGGTGGCTCGAGAGCGAATATTTGCTTCCGAAGTTGTCACTTCCCGTCCGTGCACGACAAAATGGTCAACCCGTCGTTGGCGGAATTTCCGCAAGAGAGTGCGCACCTGCCGTCAAACCGTAAACTCTTGTAACATCTCGGAGGTTGCTGAGAATGAGATCAGACCTTATCATCCAATTAAAGTGTTGGGCGAGACCGTGTTTGCATTGATCGACACGGGTGCCAGTATCAGTTGTCTTGCCTCGAGCTTTGGCTCGAAAGTGCTCCAAGAATACCCGAACTTGATTAAATCCTGGCGCACTGAAATCAGTACAGCTGATGGCACCAAACACCCTATACGAGGTAAACTAACAACACCCGTGACGTTCAGGGGTCAGACGAAGGATATTACCTTCTACATTATCCCGTCTTTGACTCAGAACGTATACCTTGGTGTCGATTTCGTCCTTCGCTTTGGACTGGCCTCCGATTTATTCACCGATTTGTCTTTAAAAACCAGAAATGTCAACGAAATCACTTCTACTCCCGATAGGCATGACCTGACGTCTAACCAACGGCAACGCCTGGAAGCATCCATTGCTGCTTTCCCATCTTACGCTACCCAAGGCCTTGGCCGCACCACCCTAGTCTCACACGCCATCGACGTTGGCGATAGTAAACCGATTAAACAGAGACACTACGCCATCTCGCCAGCCATGGAGAAATTGGTGTATGCGGAATTAGATAGGATGCTCGAGTTGGGGGTCATAGAAGAGTCCCAAAGTGCCTGGTCCTCACCGGTAACCTTGGTTGTAAAGCCAGGTAAAGTCCGCCTCTGTCTTGATGCCCGTAAGGTAAACGCGGTTACCATCAAGGACGCGTACCCTCTTCCACTCATCGATGGAATACTAGGGAGACTGCCGAAAGCCAATTATATCACCAGTCTCGACCTAAAAGACGCCTTCTGGCAAATTCCACTCGATGAGGGCTCGAGGGACAAGACCGCCTTCACAGTGCCTGGACGACCATTATATCAGTTCGTCACAATGCCCTTTGGCCTGTGTAATGCGCCGCAAACGATGACCCGGTTGATGGACAAGGTCATCCCACCTCACCTGAAACACCAAGTGTTCGTGTACCTCGATGATCTTTTACTCATCACGGAAACGTTCGATCAACACCTCCTACTTCTACAAGAAGTAGCCCTGCACATCAGTAAGGCGGGACTCACCATCAACGTACAGAAAAGTAAGTTTGTCATGAAAGAAGTCCGATACTTAGGCCATGTCATAGGACATGGCACTATCAAAACGGATCCAGACAAAACTCGTGCGATTGATGAGTTCCCCTTACCAAAAACGGTGAAGCAGCTACGACGTTTCCTTGGTGTGTGCGGTTGGTACCGAAGGTTTGTTCGGAATTATGCAACAGTTTCAGCGCCCCTGTCAGACATGTTGCGGAAAGGGAAGTTCGTTTGGACCGAACTCAGCCGAAAGGCATTTGAAGAGCTTAAACAAGCCCTCACATCAGCTCCTGTCTTGCACAGCCCCGACTTCACGAAGCCCTTCTCCATTCATTGTGACGCAAGTCAACATGGAGTAGGAGCCGTGCTGGTGCAATTGACCGACGAAGGGGAGGAAGCTCCCATCGCCTTCATGTCCAATAAGCTGAATTCGGCCCAAAGGAACTATACTGTTTCCGAGCAAGAATGTTTGGCAGCGGTAATGGCTGTGAAGAAATTCCGAGCTTATATCGAGGGCCACCAATTCGAGATCATCACGGACCACGCGTCACTACAATGGTTGATGAACCAGGCAGATTTAAGTGGACGCCTAGCCAGATGGGCTCTTAAACTGCAAGGGTTCAAGTTCTCCATCAAACATCGGAAAGGAACCCAGAACATCGTACCCGACACTCTCTCACGGATGTTTTCCCCAGAGGGAGCCGAAATAACAATAAATGACGAGGACCCCATCGAAATAGATTTGGACAGCCCACATTTCGAATCAGATAGCTACAAAGAGTTGAGGCAAACCATAGCGACCCAACAGACACAGCTGCCTGACTTGAAGGTAATAGACGGCTATGTGTATAGACGAAACGAATACGCCACTGGTGATCCATGGCAGGAAGAAGAGTCTTGGAAACTCTGGGTACCGGAGGAAATGACACAACAGCTGATCCTCCGCGCACATGATCATCCGTTAAGTGCCCACGGAGGTTACGGTCGAACACTACGGCGACTAAAAAAATACTTCTTTTGGCCTAAAATGGCATCCCAGGTCAAAGACTACGTGAGCGCCTGTGATACCTGTAAAGGCACCAAAGCGCCCAACCAGCCTCTTCGACCTCCTATGGGTCAACTCAACGTCCCAGAACGCGTGTTCCAGCGTCTATACATCGATCTACTCGGTCCATATCCTCGGTCTTCCATGGGACACATCGGAGCTATAGTCGTTCTAGATCAGCTCTCAAAATTCCCAATGGTGGAACCTATCCGTAAATTCACAACTCCATCGATCGTGAAATTCTTAGAGAACCGGGTATTCCATGTGTTCGGAGTTCCAGAGAGTGTGTACTCAGATAATGGAGTACAGTTCCGGTCTCGGCAGTTTAAGAGCCTACTTGAGCAGTATGGCATTGAACACCAACTGACGCCCATATACTCTCCTCAGTCCAACGCGTCAGAACGGTTGAACCGCACCCTATTGGCCGCGATCCGTTCCTACGTCCACCCATCTCAAAAGGATTGGGATCGGCGATTGTCTGCCATCACATGCGCCCTGCGATCCTCGTATCATTCCGTCACCGGTGTCGCCCCTTACTTTGCCGCCTTTGGACAGCACATGATTTGCCACGGTAAATCATACCGACTGTTACGGCAATTAAAGTGTTTGGGAGACCCGGTCGTTGCGCTGGAGCCCCACGAACGTTTAGGAGACCTCCGCCAACAGATCGGACGGAAGATTAAGGCCGCAGGTAGTGCAAATGAAGCGCAGTACAATCTCCGGTCACGATCTGCTAATTTCAAAGAAGGAGATGAAGTTTTCCGGCGAAATTTCCGCCAAAGTGACGCCGCGGGGCATTACAACGCCAAGCTGGACAGGCGATTCCTGAAAAGCCGCATAAAGAAGGTAATGGGACCTAACCGTTACTTGATAACGGATCCATCGGGAAAAGAAGTGGGGATATACCACGCGAAAGACCTGCGCCGATAGATAATTGGGCACGTCTGTTTGTCCGTCCGCATATATTTTCAAAAACGCGCAAAGATTGTATACTTCCAGGCAAACATAGACATAAGTCAGTCCGTCCGTCTGTTAATTGTGTTCTTTTATTGTTCGTCATCTCTAGTCCCGACGCCGAAGGCAACCCGTGAGACACAGAAAGATCCTTCAGCTCCTTTTTCGTAATCCGCATTGCCTTGGGATCACGAGAAAATTAGCTGCCCTGTAGTAATCTAAGAACGATGGCTCTAAAAGCAGCGCTGACACAGGCACACAGCACGAACGCAATTTAATAAGGATTCAGTCGATTCAGTCACCTTCCCCATCGCAACACTCGTTTTTTTTTTCGCAGGAATAATAAGTGGAAAAATTTCCTTTGTACTTAACACCCGGGAAACAAAATTCTAAAAATGTTTAAAAATTTCTAATGTGTAGTATCTTATTACAATATCTTTTGAAGATAATTTAACGAATTGCGGTGTAACGCGGTATGCAAATGCTTAGAACGAAACGGTTAACCCCTTTTAATTATGAATGCTAAAATCATTGTATCATTTAACCTGTTAATTATATGAACGCTAAAATCATTGTATCATTTAAACCCCTTAAAATTTGTCTAATTCTTCCGATTTTTCCCACCTAATTACGCCTAATTATCATAAACGACAAATTGCCTTCAATTGATAACTTAATTGAACCTACAAAAGACAGTGAAAAGGGAAATTGCAAATACCGCCGTCATAAACTACAAATGATAAGGAAAAAGTACATTTGATAGCAACAAAAACCTTCAATTGTGTGATTTCCCCCTTTCTGAATGGGTTCGTATTGTTCTACTTGCCCATAAAGTGTCGTAGTTGCTTGAGTGTGGAGAATATTAAATTGTGCTTGCGAAATTTGCATGCTATTGCGTCGTAAATCGTGAAAATGGGTGATAACTACATAACAACATTGGAAATTGGAATTATCGGGGAGAGTGGCGCCGGCAAGTCGAGTCTGATGCTTCGTCTGACAAACGAGGAATGGGATGGAGATCATGAGTCTGCTCGAAACCGCCAGACAGCGCGGACGCCGCGTAAAGAAGAAGCGAGTTGGGAGTGAGAGGAGATTGCGGGCTGATCAGAATATCGCCGAGACACGTGGAAAAGTTTCTCGCGTAAAAGACAGTGAAATATTGTAAAAAAAAATAGACGATAAAGTTATCGTGCAAATTGTGAACACCTTGTTAGTCGTGTGGGTTAGTGAAAAGTGGAATAAAACTCGTGTTCCGTCAAAATCTAGTGGAAGTGTTTTCGCTTGGGTGTCCAAAGGTTTCTCCCTCCCTTAAATCATTTGTCGAAAAGTTATTCTTTAGTTCCCAGAAATAATCAGGTCCCCAAAGGAGATATGAAACGAAGAAACAATTTGAAAATGTGGAAAAAGGCGTCATTGATTTGCCCCCGAATTTAGTAACAATTAGTTACTCAATGCACTTAGCATGTAACGGATTTGTAATTAACCGTTAGCTCTTTTGTCGGAAATTTTTCGAAATGCTGTGATGCAACTTCGCTTCATCGATTAAGGAAGTCGGTTCGCGTGGAATCGTTGTTGTTAATGTACTGTACATGTTCCAATACAAATTCGGAAACTCCTCCACAATACTTGTTAGAAGAAGCGTGCACACAGAGATGAATCGTGAGAATACAAACAAACTGGAACGTTTCACAGAAGTACACAGAACACTTTCATGGAATAATTTCTGTGTTTGAATGGTGCATGCTTGGGGTGAAATGAACTAGTGAAGGATCAGAGAGCAAGTCTTCGAAGAAAAACCGGCAACCCGAACAAAATAAATACGCGTTTGATCGACAAATATCTCTTCGAATCTTCTCACGTTTCCCTATGTGGCAACGAAAAAGAAAAGTACGGTAGTTCGCAAATGTAGATTTAATTAGACACAAGAGAAAAAACTAGTAAATACACGGTGGATATTTGCGTGGAAAAAATAAAAGTGCGTGTGTGGTCGGAGTAAATTGATCGCGATAGAAATGCACAAAGTAATGCTTGCGAAGATTCTGTAGCAAGAAGTGAAGTGAAGGCCCAAATTTAAAGCACGTCGGCCAGTTGCACTAAACAACAAAGTGATAATAACGGTCCAGACATTGCCACACAGCACGCTCACCGTGGAAATTGATCCTAGCAAAACGATCAAAGAGCTGAAGCAGGAAATCGAGGCTGTCCATGCTTTTCGGGAATTGCAAGGAAAGGTTGCAGAATTGTCGGGAGAAGAGGAGGCTTTCACATTATTCGGCGCAGACATAACTTGAGTAGTTCACATTATTTCAAGTAATAGAAAATTCATATTAGCTTTTGCATGCATGTTCATTTTCGCGTCTTATTGGAATCCCGTATGAAGTTCAAGTCACAAAACCTTAGAATTAAAAGCGTCGATTGAAAGTGTAGTTGTAAGAAAAGCTTACCAGTCGTGTTCAGATACAAGACGACCTGAGCATTAAGAAACATAATCTTGAAGAGATAATTTTCTCTATAGAATGTTATGTGGCATTCAATGAATTTTGTCGAAATATTTTTGGATAAAGTTCGCATGAAAATTATAGCACCATGATGTAATCAATTGCATATAGAACTTTGCTATCACACGATT
The DNA here is from genome assembly GCA_963969285.1 of Odontomyia ornata. Lineage (NCBI taxonomy): Eukaryota > Metazoa > Arthropoda > Insecta > Diptera > Stratiomyidae > Odontomyia > Odontomyia ornata. The sequence goes on along the minus strand of OZ017740.1, from coordinate 57,834,159 downwards.
AATTTGAATGAATCTGTCTGAGTTCAGAGCGATTAATTTGCATGTATCCATTTTTATACTGATTACGTTGTGCATCCAGAGATTACGCCTGGTTTTAGTAATTCTTGTTCGTGAACTTCAATGTATTTCTTGCTATAGATTTTTTTTTGGCACTCTCAAATATCTGCACTTTACTAGTTTTCGATACCGGATATGTAAATGAGCATACTTATTGGTCTAATTTTGAAGGCTTAATTTTATATTCATACATATTTTAATCAGTTCTTGAAAGTGAACATTTTTTTTCAATTTCATGAAAAATTGTGGATTTTTAATATAATAAAGAGTATGTTCAGTTTACGCTTTGTCGATGTACTTGAACATCAAAGGCATTATATCATTTGCATTTAGTGATACTCCGTTAAAAGTTCCCGAAATTTGAATAAAAAAATAAGATAACATTACCTTATTATTTAATAATAATAATTATAAAATAATACTGATTCATTTATTTAAATAAACAAATTTACCTAATTATTTACCCTATAAATCTTTCTACTACCCATTTATATGACAGCACTGATTCAAATTCTTAGTAAAATTAAACCATAAGATAAAATATCACACCTAAAATAATAGCCTAAACCCATTCAATAAAAAGAATAACAATTTGAAATGATAAAAATCAAAGACAATATAAACAATAAATTTTGCACCATTCAAAAATATAAAAAGGTATTATAAATGACAGATAAAAAATTTAGATTAAATTCGAAGCTTTTGTGTTTAACGAGAGTTAATAATGATGTAATTTCTCAACTGGGATTTTAGAATGACAGTTCAGGTAAAATACAAGTATAAACGAGTATTTGTTGCAACAAAAAGAGATAATTATGGGACATGCAAAATAATCACTTGCAACATCGTTGTTCTGGCATTTTCCGCAGAAGTCTGTAATGTAACAGTATCTGAACATTATTCTTATAATTAAAAGTCAAAAATTTAATAAAGGGCGATAATTTTAGTCTATTAAATCGCTCTCTAAGAGCTTGGAATTAATTCTCAGCCAGAGATTGCAATTTTGAAAACCCTGTTAACATCGCTCGTCAGAAAGGTAGATTGGAATTGAAACATTTCCTGTGTTGAAGATTATCTTTCTCAAATTGATTCATTACTAAAATTCTGCCTTTTATTTAAGTATTATTTATCACCATACAAAATGTACATAAGTGTAACATAAATAGTTCATTTATATTCAAATTCCAAATAAGATTTTGTGGTCAGCTATAGAGTATCAGAAAATGTGTAATACCGGAATTTAACCTGTTAGAAACCAATAAGTTAGATTAGGTATAGATGATCTAATGAATTGATTGAAAATTGAAAGAAAAAAAATAAAAATGAATTAAAAACGTACCCGAGGGTCTTTCCTTTCCTCCATTTCTAACCGGGTATAGGACCCGGTACGGTGGCAGGCTTCCCCCTCAAAATATGAGCCAGTCACCGGGTACAATTTAATCCTTTTTATTTCAGGTGACTTAATGGGTTGAGTGGCCCAAGCCAAGTGCCTTTTTATGGCATAAAGTTATGCAATTCCATTGTATAATTCTATGACATAAATTGGTCACCGGGGTACTCCCCTTCTGATGGGAAGGTTCATACAATTCAAGTTGTATGAGTTTTCCACTCAGAAGAGGAATACCTGGCCACTTCAACGATTTAACATTGGATTTATTCCGGTTGGGTGGGCATGAAGGGGCTCCACCACCACCCGGTTGCCCCTCTTTCATTTGTGGGCCCTGAATGTATTTGGGTAAGGACGAGGTCACCCCCAAATTAGTCTTTCTTGTCAGGTTGCACTTGTTCTCGCAACAAGTCGTAATTCCTTCGTGGAGGTTATCTACTGATTTGCGACTTCGGTCGTCCTCTCGAACTCTGCAAGCAATTCGTGAATGCGAAATGTTTTGTAGTGAGTCCTCGTGCCGGGGAAACGAACCCGCCCCACGACACCGCAATGCTAGCCTGCCAGCGCATTCACGCGTCTCCGGACGAGGGCATTCTCGGCAGGAATCAACACCTTCCTCTGCCGAGGCAGCAGAACATCGCTGCGGTCCTTCACGGACATATGAAAATCTATTATTCACTACATGTGTATGCGTCGAAGTCGGAAGCAAGTTGACTGAATTTCTGGTACATGTATATCCTATCAGACGCTAGCCGTTGCCATTAATTTCATCGTGGAGGCTATATCCTCCAGTCGTTCTCTGATGAGACAGCTCATTAACGTTGAAATCACCCAGAACTATTTTTGTGTTGTATGTTGGCAATGAGTCGACTGGTCTTTCCAGGTGATCGTAGAGCGTTTCCTTCATTTCTTCGTCCTTTTCTTCGGTCAGGTCGTGTGCTTTTACTCGCCAGATTTTGAAGAATTTTGCTTTGAAACGGATTGCACATAACCGTTCATTGACTGCCCTACGACTAAAATCAATAACATGTGATTTGGACTCCCTACCCACAATAAATGATGTCCCAAAGTCTCGCTTTCCAACAGACTTGCCAGTTTTGAATATTGTGTGCGATCTTATAACTTGAATATCACTTCCATTCCAGTTCATCTCCTGGATTGCCAGTAAGTTTAATTTATATTCGCTAGCCTGTTATAAAATGCCCTTAACAGCGCCAGGGTTGTCCAGTGATCTAACATTCCAGGATCCCATGCCTTAGTCCATTCTTCGGTTGCGAGGTCGTTGTTGTTGGTCGAATCTACCCTAAGGTTCTGTTACAGATTTCGAATCAATTAAGGGTTTTTCAGAGACAGGAAGCTAGCCCGTCGCCCAACCTCCATTCTAGGGGAGTAGTTATTACTTTCGATCCTATTATCAGGCGCATAATACTTGCCTTCACTCTTTTACGCCCCTATAAGGAAGGTGTAAGTAGGATTTTATAGCATAGGTGTAGGTGTATTTACAGTCATTGACATTTTTTGGCATTTAATGTCCCATCATTTTGGAACCAGTAAACCCAATTTTCGACCCCGAGACCATTTGCTACCACATAGTCGTGGAATCAGGGACGAGGAATTATGGAAGCTACAGGTGAGGGAAACAACCCTCAAACGGGCTTTGGACCGTCTACGGCGGGGCTTTTCTTCTACTATCATTGAAATTTTTCACTTTTGGTGTTTTTTCAGCCTTTTGGTTTGTTGTTGTGTATTTTAAATTTCCTTTGGCTGTTTTAGCTTTATTTTTTTTTCTCTTATTTTCTTCCCTTTTATTGGCTTTCTCTTGTATTTTATTTTTCTTGTATTTTATTCTTAGCTGGGCTTACGTATCTCGTCACCAGTAAGAATCAAGTGTCCTCAGGCTACCCTACATTAAAAAAATCAATTTAGTAATAGTAACTTTGCATTTATTGCTATTGGTAACTTATATTTACGAGGATATGTATATTATGTTTTTGGATTTTTAATAGTATAATTTTTGGAGTTGTAATAGTATTCTGTATTATATAATCCAGTTGGAATAGAAATAATCAATTTTCGATTGGTGTAGTGTACTTTGTTTCCATTTAAATTACAGATTTTCAATCTGGATTTCTGCATTTTTCAAATTTTGAAAAGTTATATAGTCATCCCTTGCGAATTCTTTTAAACGATCAATTTGTTTAAGAGCATCTGCGCATCATTTTATTGGATCCGCATCTTGAGTGTCCTCTCCACTGGAATCGCTTTAGTCGATAATGTCCGATAGATTTTTCATTATTTTCAGTGTTCACCGTCCTATCGATGTACAAAATTACCTCCAAATTTTGATTGGTTAGATTGGCGAACACATTTTGTAAGCTGAATAAAGCAGACAATGGTAAGTCGTCAGTTTTTGATAGTCGCTGTGTCAACTTTGCTCCACAAGGTTTTGATGGGTGGCGCAAAATTAATCATACAATTTTCTTTGAATAACCTTTTTACGAAACAAAGAAATGTGATTTTGAGTGATGGAAAATATTGTAAAGGTCCAAATAAAGATTTCCTGTACCCAATTTTTTTTTATTTAGTAAAAAAGTTATCCAAAAAAATTGATGATTAATTTTGCGCCGGGTGACTAAAGTTTCAAGAATATTTTAAGTTTCTGCTATTCCTGAAGCCGACTTGATTGTATCAATTTGTGCCTTTTAATTTTGAGTTATCCCTTGGTCCAAGGGTTGACACACTTATGTTGTGTTAGCCGGTAAAAAATGATGGTAACGTTAGTCAAATTTTAATCTTTCCGGCAGGACACCGGATCTAAGAACAAAAGGACTTTACTTTTAAGAATCTTCATCTTTCATTCAAATTATTATAGCTATTCAAACATTATGTTACACGTTATCCACGCTTTGTGATGCAACTTTCAATTGACTGGCAAATCTTAGAGGCTAAGATTTTTTAATGCTTGATAATGGGTTGCTTTACCAATTACTAGAAGCGTTTCCTTTTTACCTGCCATGTTCACGCAAGATAAAACGGTCAGCCTTTCTTTCGAAAAGGCATTTTTCCGATTTAAAGGCGAATGTTTTATAGGGTAAAGCACAGAAAAAGAGGCCACTCTCATTGGCGGTATAAATATCCTTTAGCTTGTACCTAAGTAAAATGGAAGGTAATTTTGCCCTAAATTGGTCCGCATCTACATGAAATATTTCTGAAGCCTCGCCAGTTATTCACTTGAACTTGATATAGTGCATTTCACTTCGATCTCCAACCATTCATTCGACGCAGAAAATCTGTAATATCCCAATTGGTCGGCTAGTTTCTTTGCCTTGGCTTTAATTATTGGTCCAGAGTAACTTCTGGCCTTGGTAAATCAATCAAAGCAAATTTGATCGATTAGTGAGTCTGTAATGAATTTTTCTTTCTAAAAATCTGTGTAAGACACGGGCGCCAATTGTCTAGCACAAGTGTCAGCGAGCTATAGATAAGACCAAACTTAGTTGACTAGCTTTGCCTAACGACCGCGAATGCGTGCTTGTTGACTAGCTATTTGCGGGATCATATAAGGCAGGTTCTTGTCGAGCCATGAAGTTACATTACAAAGTATTTATAAGGTGCACTCTACCCAACAAGACGTACCGATCAATTTTTATTATCTTTAGACAAGTTCCATTGTATGTCAATTAAGCTACTCTACAGTAATTTAAAAATTGTTGTCTCGTTAAAGTTAGTGGACATAGAGGCTTCAGACAAACGCAAACATTGTACAAAAAGCAACCGATACTTTCTTCGAAGAAAGTCGTTGGATTACAAGGGGAGTGCCAAATCTAAAGATGTTAAAGTGGCTGAAGTGAACCACTCATCTCTGCCTAAAGGATGGAAACTTGACGGATGTAGTTGACTTTAATCTAGTAAATCAACAAACTAAGCAAATTCGACGGGGTGATCACGTTCTCTCTTTAGGGGCAGCCACTCCTGATAACCACGGGGCTGCTCGACTGCTTATGTTTATTACAAGTCTACTGTCGTAAGAATGCTTTTCTTTTGCTATACATTAATACCAGCTTTCCATCTTAGATTACGTAAGTCAGGAATTCAGCTTATCTGTGCAAAAAATTAGTTGCCAAAAATTGACGAGGGACAACTTGATTAACAGAGTAGTAGCTTCCTTTAAACTGACCGTTCCGGCATCGCATGATTTCATCTCAAACGTTGATTATAGGTTTAAGATCCAAGTTGAAGGGTCTGGCTTTATCCTATTCTCTTTTTAACAATGATATAATCTGTATTTATGAATCCTGGTTGACTGATAGTGTGTTTGATTCTGAAATTTTTCCGAATCATACAATTGTTAGGCTTGACAGTGATGGGTCGATCTCCAATAAGCTGGACGGAAGAGGTGTCCTAGTCGCTTATGAGAATTCCTTTACTGGTACCCCACTAACACATTTATTTTTCGCTGCTCCTGTAGAATCTATGGAGGCAAAACTAGTTATTTCGTCTACCCTTTCTCTTCTTGTCTTTTGCGCTTACATACCTTGTAAGTCTCCTTTTTAGGGTTTTGTAAAATAATTATACAAAGTCCTACTAAAATCCGGTCCTGTCTGTCCATCCGTCCGTGTCTCAGCAATTTTTCTCGCAAACTTGTAGTGCTCTCTTCAAATTTCTACAAAAAGGTAAGTAAGGGGGTCTCCCCATATAGGAGAGTGGTCACCGAAAAAAAATTTCATCAAAGGTGGCCGATATGGGTAAAATTGAGAAACAATGGATTTACTTCTAAACGTGCACATCTCTTTGACGTGTATCTTGATTTTGGAGAAGTTTGGGTACAAAACCCTTGTGACATGAGCGTAGATCTGTCTACCCAACTTGTTCACTCTACAATACCTTCCTCACCAAAATTTCTAGTTTTTTCTTATCCCGGTTCTTTTTTTTCTAAATAAACGATTTTCAGATTTCAAACGGTATTTTAAACAGGACACAAGAGGTTCTGGGAAAAATTACTATTATGATGTTTTTGTCAAAAAAGTCTGTTTATTTGGGACTTTGGATATTCAAAAAAATTGGGAATCTGATCTATGGAAAAGTCAAATTATAATCCGGGAAGTATTGCTCACCAAGAATATATTTCGGTTTCAGCCATGAAAAATATAAGGTGAAGAGAGTTCTGATACTTATAAAAATATTTAATAGTAAAGTGACAATTTTAGCTATTAGAAGGCGGCAGAACTACTGCAGTAGTTTTTTTTGTGATTCTCGCAGATTTGTGCAATATTTTCGCATTTTCGATCCTCCGATTGGGGACACAAGCCGCATCGGGCCGTTTTTTTCATTGACTCATAAGCTGGTTGAGATTTTTCGCCAAGAAGAGTCAAGATGTTGTTTCTCAATTCCGGGTGAAGATAAGTTACTTGTCGCCTTGCTCTTAGGTAGGGCTCCAAAAGTGAGTTGACCAAGCTTCTTATGAATCGTCTTCGGCTTATACTTTGAAGATAAGAGCTAAAGTTGTCAAGGATTGAAGCGTTAATTCCTCTTTGATCAAGCATGGCCATGCATATCCTCATAGGCCATCATAGGGTTTTATGATGCGTGGAATACCACTGACACATTTGAATGACGGTGTCAGTACCTGCTTCTATTGCATTATAATTATAATCTATAATCTCCGGTTTCTTGGTGTTTCAGTAGATCGTAACAGTATGGTTTAATGTTGACAGAAGGAGGACTATTTTTTCGGAGAATGAGATACCAAAGTCAAGTTCCCATCAAACGCATATTTGGATGGTAACACCTGTCCTGCACATCGGAAACTCTCAGGGATTTTAGGTTTGTTTTTCCGAAGTGTTCCAACCATGGCAATTGAATGCTTCTTAAGCATTTTCTCGAATATTGGGATCGATAAAAACCAGTTATCACATGTAATGTTTCGGGTGGTTCCATGCAGTATCTCCAGTAATTTTCTAATGTAATATGGTAGGTCACTCTCTGTCTGTACTTTTCTCACGTTTAGCAATGCAGAGAACATGCAGAACGTTCGTGCGTCGTTAAGCATCGCTATTTTGATATAGTTTTTATCTGGTTTAGAACGATTGTATAATTTGAATGGAAACCGTCTTCGCAAGCGAACCAGTCGCTCATCTATTACACAGGGTTTCCCAATTAGAGGTGTTATTTCGATATTAAATGAAAAGTACAATTTTTTAATATAAATGATCGGATGTTTATTTCATTATAAAGAAAAAGATATGCCTTTAATAGTGGAAAATAACATCAAGCAAATGACCACCACAACCACGCTTACAGGACCATATCCTTTTCATGAAATTTTCCATAACCAAATCGTAAAGTGGCTGTCCTATGTCCTCGATAGCCTCACGAACTCCATCTTTGAGGACTTGAGTCGACGCTGGGCTATTGGTGTAAGCCTTTTCTTTCACGTGGTCCCAAAAGAAGAAGTCGCAAGGTGTTAAATCATAAGATCTCGGTAGCCAATTGTGATCACCTCTTCTAGAGATAACACGGTCCGGAAACTTTACCCGTAAAAGATCTATGGTTTCGTTGCTTGTGTGGCACATAGCGCCATTTTGTTGAAAGTAAACGTTGTCCGGATCAATATAATCCAATTCCGGTCATAAGAAATCATTAATCATCTCTCCATAGCGCAATCCATTCACCGTAACTGTTGCTCCAGCCTCATTTTCGAAACAGTAAGGTCCAATGACTCCGCTGGGCCATAAACCGCACCAAACCGTCACACGTTGAGCATAGAGAGGGTCTTTCAACAATAATTCTTGGGTTTTCCGAGCCCCAGATGCGACAATTTTGCTTGTTGACGAAGCCACCGAGGTGGAAATGGGCCTCATCACTCAAGATGATTTTCCGATGGAATTCCGGATCATTTTCATGCATTTCAAGGACCCAATCAGCAAAGACACGACGTTGTTAATGATCGACCGGCTTGAGATCTTGTGTTTACTGAACTTTATGAGCCTTAAGACCCAAATGTTTATGCAAAATACGGTGAAATGACGTTTGTGGAATGCCTTATTCCAAAGAACGACGTGGAATGGGCAAACCTACAACCATTTCGGCTACAGTAACAATATTCTCGGCTGTTCTTGAGTGACGTGCATAGGTTCACATCACTAAGTTATCCCAACAGCTCGAATTTTTCCACCAATTTCTGTATTGCGGTCCGTTAAGGTGCTTCACGACGACCCAAAACTGTTTGCGTTTTACGAACCGTCACTGCCAAATTTTCACCATTTTTATAGTGAATTTTAATAGTTTCAGTGCGTTGTTGAAGCGTGTGTCGTTCCATTATTATTAATGGCGTAGTTTCTACTTGTCAAATGTCAAAAAATGGCTGCTTCAAAAGTGACATCTATCAAAATAGCGGGCTATTCAATATGAGGGTGGAGAGTAGTATTTTGTACAATTTGATATAAACCGTTCCAGAATCTCACAAACTGCAGAAAATTTATTGATTTCTTTTCGATCGCTCTAGGTTCTTAACGGATTTTAATGAGCTTGAGATTAAGAATACCTGCGCTAGGATCTTGTATTTTGCAAAAAATTATCAAAATCGTATGAAAAATAAAAAAGTCGAAAATTTAAAACCCAATATTTTCCGTTGCCGTTCCACTGAAAATTGATTACTTACACCCTTTCTAGAGTAGAATTTCGATTCGAATGAGATTTGGCACTGTGATTGAATTTAAAAAAAAGAACCAAAATCAAATGCATAAAGCCAAAATGGCTCAGAAAATAAGGGCAATCAATTCGCTTTGTTAGTAGTAACTGAAATAATGAATATTTTTCATGGAAAGGTTTGAAATGGCTTATATTGGAAGTAATTACACATTAGAACATTTTCCTTAAACATTATTTGACTTTCAAAGTGTCGGTCAATAAAATGATTATTTGTTTTAAAAATAAGGGTACTTTCGAGAATTTTGACGGCTGGTAGTGCCAACGGAATTTCTTCGACTGGGATTTATAAAGAAGTGAATACTTTTAATTTTATTTCCAGATGAAAGTAGGAGTATCAGGAAACACACGACTAGCGTTGTGAACTTGATTGGGAGAATGAGGACTTTAATGCTTTTATTATCTAAATTTAGATCAATCCTTTATATTTTAGTATTAGTTTTTTAATTACAAAATAAACTACTATGCTCTATAAAATTCCGAGAAAGTATACCACCTGTAATTTATGTCATCGTATTAATCCATAAGAGGATTAATTTTAAGACTCAACTGTAACCTTTTCTTCACAAAAGAGGAAAATAAATCCACTTTAGTTTTGCTGACCTTAACGTTTCCTTCAAACAAAGATCGTTTGCTAGATATATCATTATGGAAACCACACTATGAATTGGTAAAATTCAATTAACTAAATACTTAGTTGCACCCTTACGATTTGAGTAGAACTGCACATGTATGAAACAATAGATAAAATGTTTCCAAATAATCGTTATTAGTTTCCAACAAAGGCTTCTTCCTCTTAAAAGAGGTATTCGATAGTAAAGTTTTATTATAGGGCATTTAAGGCTACCCTAAATTAAGGTCTAAGATAGTAAAAACAAGAGACCGATTCTCAAGCATGTTGTGTTGTGTTTGAAGTAATCAGTAATATCCTAAAAGTAGAATATTATAAAATTTTTCTCCTATCTAGCACTAATATGGAGCATTGTCTCCGCACCCACATTTAGTTATTTCCTTACAGAGTAGTGAATTATGTGATTTCTAATCTCATATTTTATGAAAATATTATTCCTGCCTACTATTTTAATATCTTTTATATTAACAGGATATTAATTCGATAATCGACAAAAATGCTTACATAAGAAAATAAATACTCGTATATCTAAGTTAAACTCACTCCGCAAAAACATTAAAACCTCAAACAATTTCGATACTGTCCTAACCATTGCCGATTAAACATAAATACTAATTAAAAATCAATAAAAATTGTATGAAATCAATGCAACATACTTTCCGCTACAATGTTTGTTGCAATCTATGAAAATTTGCTTTCATCGTTCTGCTAATGCAATAAATACATACCCATAAAAAACGTATC